>PRKT01000944.1:158955-170544 GCA_003671525.1 Saccostrea glomerata
TCCCCCCCCCCCCCCCCCCACTTTCAATTTGCTTCCGATCCCTATGATTTTCTATTCCTCGACACCAGAATGCAGTTTCATATCTGTGATTATTGTAAGTATTGCAAATCATTTGATGCTTTTGCCGCCATATTTCACGGTAGAAAATGCAGCTAAAACCACCCTTTCTTTCCTTTGCCACATTTGTGATTACTAGTATTTCCCATTTTGTATTGTCTTTATAGGAAATTTTGGAATTCAACACTTCGTGTTTGGCATGCTTCTAATCCTATCCCTTTGTGGGCAGTAACGACCCCAGGTGCTGTAGAACTCGCCACGGATAGAATTGTGAAAAGGATCAATTACAGTGTCATTTTTTTAAGGAATAATCTTAACCTTTTTTGAGACAGAAAACTGATTACACAAATTTAATATTGAACTTCTAAAACCTTTATATTTGCAAAGGTACAATTGTAATGTAGTTATACATGTAATAGTCAGAGAATCTTCTTGTACTCTACTCGACATGGTTCATTTTAAACTTCACGAGATGATTTCGGCGCTCTTTTAGCTATTCAAACGATATAGTAGTTTCAACAGAAACTGTAGATCAACTTAAATTTATAGCATAATTACCTTTCATTGGTTCATGGGCTAAAAGTATATTTGGACCAGCAACTATTGACGATGTAAATATCTTAGCGGGCTGTATAAACAACTATTTTAAACAGCTAGGGAAGGGTGCATCTAAATGACACCTCGACCGGGAACAAACAGGACTATTTTTCATGAAGACAAGATATATACATGTAAACAATGACATCAAATCTAAGAGGGAGTTACCTGTCCTCATGAAGTGAGGGGCACACCTAACCTCGACCGACCGGAAACAAATACAGACCTATTTTCTTTCGTTATACAAAGTAGAAATCAAATTCGGCAATATCAAAACAGCCATCGATATTATGAAGTCAAATGTTGAAGTTCACTCTTTACGTTTTTTTTTCGTTAGCAAAACAAGATACCTACAATAAAAAGAACAGCACAATAACAAGATCATAAGTCACCTTTCCCATTAAATAGATATACTCTGAGTACATGTATATACATTTACACACGCAGAAGATTTTTTTTTTCTATGGATAAATTATGTATGCACAAATTTGGCCGATTTTCACTGGTAATTTTGATTTAAAACTTCAAACATAATAAGTATCATTACTATATGGGTGCATGACCATTCAATACACTATCAAAATATATATGCCTTACATTGTCATAACTGAATAGCTGCAGAACTGTAGCTCTCCGAAAAAAAAAATGTACTGACAGACTGGACAGCTACAGTGCCAGCAATTCAAAAAAAGCTATATTTATTGCGTACAAAAACTCCGCTGTTTCTTGATTTTTTTTCTCCATGTTTTTAAAACTGTCTCTCAAAATACTAACTAGAACTGTCCAATTGGGACAAATACCCCCGCTGGCTTTTTCAGAGTGGGTGCCAATTCACAAAGAGCTATATTTGTTAAGGGCTAGTTTAGGCCCCTACTTGAATTTTTTTTTTATTGATCATGGTAGATGTTGAGGTCATCTAGTAACTCATGAAGTGTATCTTTTATTGTTCAACCCACTCGTTTCCATGGAAACGGCCTTAAAATACCAAACCTTCGAATGTGATTATATTTGGCATTGATTCAAAAATGAACTTGTTTCATTTATGGAACATTTACAAAAAAGCAATTCATTTCATCACTTGATCCGTAAAAGAGATTTTATATTAATAAATTATAAAAAATTTAAGTATCTGTTTCCATGGCAACAACTGAAAGATAATAATAAGGAAACAACTACTAATAGTTTACGTTATATTGTTTCATTTTCCTCCATATTTACATAAATGGTTAAAGTTATCTTGAATAAACAAATCATTTCTTCATAACTGATAGAACAATTTCTTAATTATTTAAAATGATGAGAGATACTTATAGAGATCATAGACATCATTCTGTTGTATATTTATACATAAGAGACCCAAAGTATGTAGAGTTCACCTGTACATGCTCAAATATTTTGATACAGAAAAATATTTTACTTTAGTAATTTTACACTTTTAAAAAAATTGTTTGTAAAACCTGAAATCAGTATCACTTTATAAAAATACATTGTCTCTCAAAGTAGATCTCAAAAGGCTAGAAAGATTCTAAACAAGAGGCCCAGGGGCCACAGCGCTCACCTGAGCACATCGGCTAGGAAAAAGCACATATCAGATCATGAAAGTTTACTGAGGTGGGGGGGGGGGCTTATATTTAAACCCCCAGGGGTTCATGATTTGAACAAACTAGAATCTACACTACCTGAGGATGATTCCATATAAATATCACTAACCAAGGCTTTGAAGTACTTGAAAAGAAGATTTTAAAAGGTTACCCTATATATCCCTAGGCTATTTCAAAACTTGGGTCTGCCATTTTGGCCCTATCCTAGTCCCAGGGTCATGATTTGAACAAACTTGAATCTACACTACCTGAGGATAATTCCACCCGAGTTTCATCTTTCCTGGCCCCATGGTTCTTGGGAAGAAGATTTTTTAAAAATGCCATTAATTTTTCTCTAATTCATAATTATCTCCCCTTGGAAAAGGGCGTAGCCCTTCATTTGAACAAACTTGAATCCCCTTTACCCAAGGATACTTTGCAGCAAGTTTGGTTGAAATTGGCCCAGTGGTTCTTGAGAAGAAGATGAAAATGTGAAAAGTTAACGACAACGATGACGACGACAACTACGACGACGACAGACAACGGACAAATTTTGATCAGAAAAGCTCACTTGAGCCTTTGGTAGATCTTCAGCTCAAGTGAGCTAAAAATGGGCTTAATTTACAACAATCTTTCATATACCAGGTACATCCGTCTACATAATTATGTTAAGTTTCATGTTCTTTGCAATGGAAGACTGTTGCTGTAGAGGACAACCGAGATGGTTTCAATACTTTGTCGTGTCTCTCTATACCAAGATACCATAGGACACTGGCTACGTGAGCGCAGCACCCAACCATTCTGGCTCCAACTTTACAAGTGCAGTACCAGCCTTTAATAGGGAGATCTGTTCCACAAGAGTAGTCAATCCAGAGAGTGTGAACTGCAGCCTTTGTATGTCTTGACTGGATCTTAACCTGCAATAGGGATTCACTTTCTTTGCAGACCAACAAATCAAAATTTCCTTCTTCCGATATATGCTCCCGTGCATAGTTTGGTGCTTGCTTGATTTGATAGACTCCAAGGGTAATGGATCTTAAAATATCTAGAGATAGTCTTGGAAAGTCCTGTAATGATTCTCCATCGAGTTTTCTATAGGCAGATCTTCGTCTAGCCAAATTGTTTTCCTCAACAGTTTCAATGGATTTTCCATAAGTGAACGTTCTAGCATCTTCTTTGCTACTTCATCATCCTCTGGGTGGTGAAGTAATGCCCCCTTGTATTTATTAAGCAATCCACAAATAATTTTTACAAGGTCCCCAATGCTTGGAATCATGCTGTTAGGAACGATCTTATCAAAAAAACGAAAGTGTTTGATCCTAGCATTCGTACTCTCCACAACCCATCGGCATTTTGTTACAAGGCGTGTAAGATTGGCATCTTTGGTGGAAAGTTGTTTTGACCCTTTGGGGAGACAGATGGGCATTTTTACCATGTAACCACTGTCCTCTAAAAACTTCACAGCATCCTTAAATCCTCTGTCAACAAGAAAGACGTCATCTTTTTGAAACCAAGATGCCATGTTTTCTACATTGTTTGTGATGGCATGCTGTGTGATAGCTGCATCGTTGTTATGGCCATCTGAGAAGTACGGTCCTAGCACTGACAATATATATCCGTCTGTTCCAACAATGACCATGGGTTTGACCAACGGTCTATGCTTGTGCATACTGAAGGACATTCTCTGAAATCGATAGTCTTGACTCTTCTGAATAAAGACATATGTTCCGTCAAGGACTACAACAGCTTGGCCTGGCTGGGTTGTAAACAACTTCTGAGCTATTGGAGTGGTATGACTGGTGGCCATGTCATCATGGTTGATATGTTGAAAACCCACTGTGTGCGGCACAAATGTTTCCATGAGTGTTCTCCTTACTGCATGAATAATTCTTTGAACGCGAGTTGTCTTTAATCCAGATATTGTGGCCAGAATTTTATTTGCCAATCCAACCCTCAATTTCATAAGAAATACGCCAAGGCATGTCCTGACAGATCTGTTTCCAGTATTTCTCACGGTTGACAAATACTGAACCATATCACTGAAGTTTTCTTTTGTCAACCCAGTTAGATCCTTATAGTTTTCTTCTGTCAACGGAGACGACACATCAAAGTTCAAATGGGAAGATGTTGATTTCATTCTTAGTCTAAGATTATTTAAAAGATCCAGTATATCTGTGCGTGAAAAGAATTCAAAATCCTTTGACGACTGCAGTTCTTGCAATGCTGCTAATGTGAAGTATTTATCATTCATGTGCTTTCTGCAACAACGATTTTTCTGTGAAATGAAAATTCCCTTTTCAACAAATACTTGGGTCCTGCCGTCTGAAGTGACTTGTATCAATCGATTTCGATGATTTGCTTCTTTCTTGCAGACAATACAGTAGCGATGAGTTTTAAGTGCTGATTTGATGTGCAGTTTGATAGATTTTGGGGAAGCAAATGTTTGAGAATGATCATCCACATTATCCTCTAGCATGTTAATTTGCATGGTTCGACTTCTTGTAGAAAGAGTTGACCTTGTTTCTTTGTAAATCTTTGCAGTACATCGTGAGCACAGACGATCCGCATCAGTAATTACACGCTGCAATTCTCTGGTAAGGTATATGTTCAAAACACCAGTAAAACAGTGTCTACTATTCCCTATCTGGCAGCGCTTCTCACAAAAACAGCAGATGATTGATTTTACCATTGTCCAACGAAGAAATAATTGCTAAAAATGGAAAATAAAATCATCTCTGTGGTATGCCTGTATTGCACAGTTATTTATAATCATGTGGAGAGAGACAAAAAGTAAAATGACAGCTAAACTGAGAAAATGGAGTATACATTTATTTAATGACTACGAGGTAAACAGTCAAATTGTTGTCCCGAGATAGTGGGGAAGACCTGGGAAACTGTTGCCCGAGGCCATCGGCTGAGGGCAACAGTTTCCCAGGTCTTCCCCACTACCGAGGGATTACAGTTTGACTGTTTCACCGAGTAGCCATTGAATAAGTGTTTTATCACCTAACCTACTACATAATTAATTAAATTTTAATAAAAACACACAAACAATACATAAAGAGTTTTAACAACTGTTTATTCACATACTTGCTTAAATTATTAATTAGCTGAACACATGATATAAAGATTAAATTAATCATTAATAATTCAAAGTAATACTTAATAAATTGATTGATTGATTGTTTGTGTGTTTTATTTCAATTTAATTATTAATTATATAGCAGGTAAAAAGTGATGTTGTTTGTCAAAACGCTTGAATATCACTATGACGTTTTAAACAGTCAACAGTTCATTCTGTGGTCCGGTCAGTACAATCAAATTTAATCTTAGGAAGTTTTTCTGTGAAAATAACCACCTCTGTAACAATTTTGTATTTAAATTAATCAGAATTTGCTTTTAATTACAGGGATCAAAGAAAGATATTATCCTTCATATTGTGACACAATATGCTTACCTTAATGTCCTTATTTCATAAGCCATAAATGTAATAACTGTGTGTGCAAATTGTTGCTGTAAAAACTGGACTAATGTCTGAAAGAAAATACAAGGCTATAAGACAACACAAATACAAAATTATTTCATAATTCTCATTCTTATTTTTTTTTTCAACGTGTATTTTTATTTTTATTTTGGAATGGTTTATACCGTAGTGTATAATGCCCCATTGATTTACTCCCTAGTGACCCACCATACTTATCGAAACTTTTCATTGATCAAACTCTGTTGCAAGAAATGCATATGGTGACGATTTTATGCATTGCCAAAGATAAAAAATAATATTAACTACATAAAAGTTAATTGTAAATTAACTACATAAAAGTTAATTGTAAATTAACGAGAGTCCTAACATTACCGTTATATACTACTGGAAACCCATGGCATAACTCAAGGATCATGCACACTGATGCATATCGTGAATTCAATCAATTCATAATCTCTAGGATTCGGGTCCTCAATTTTTCAATATCTTGTAAATCTATTGCTGTATTTACGTCAAATAAAAATTAAACAACACATAAAAACAGGTATTAGACCTCGTTGTTTCTTTGAAAAAAAATATTAAACTACAATGTTATGTTCAGCGTAGATCTACATAGCACTCTCCACATCCTACAGCTGTCAACAGTATTTACGGTTTTAAATCGCATTACAATAACTTTCAAACAACTTTAAAACAGTGCGACATTTAAGTCCGGACACGACAAAGTCCGGACTTTTAGGTACCCTTTCGAAAAGACATAATTTAAAAATTTTCCTGAAGTTTGGTGGGATTTTTTATTCTCATTCCATCATATCAATCTCAACTTCCACAATGTTGTACTTTTCTTATAAACTTCTCTCAAAACTTGAAATCCCATGGGAGAATGGGGGGATTTTTCATCCCACCTGAAATCCCACCAAAATCCCATGGGAGAAATAATACTATGGGATAATTTGTCCCTGTGGGAGAAAAAATCCCATGGTTGATGCAAAAATGGGATTTTTTCTCCCACAGGACAAAAACTCCCACTAAAATGCAGAATATGGGATTAAATATCCCACATCTTGATGTTAGGATTAAATATCCCACGTCTTAGTACAAAATAAGGAAAAAATCCTGTAGTAACCTTTTGTATGAGTCGTTTGTTCAATAACATTAAACTTATACAATGATGTACCATGATACTTGAATGGTAGTTAGGTTTCAGTTTCCTTCCATACCTAATTCACAATACAAGTCAATCAATGTATGTTATAGAAAAACAATTAGACCAAGGGACTTAAATTGTTCTTATGATATATTGTACAACCTATCATCTCTATTTGAAGCCTCATAAATATCCTGTATATATAGATATAGCCTTGAAAGTCTAAAGGTAGGTCATTATGACCTTCATTTTAAATGAAACACACTAAGAACCAAAGATCTTGGATGACTCTTAGCCAATTATTACATGACAGTAGGTCATGGTGACTAACTTATCACTTGCCATTATCTGAGAACCTAAGATACACCAACTACGTTTAAAGATTTTAAGCCAATTAATACCTAAAATGTTTAAAGTAGGTCACAGTGAACTACTTTTCAGATGACATATTACATTGATGACCCAAGCTACAACTTCTCCCAATACACAGTTAGATTATTCTATAGATCTAGTACTTATTGTGTTACTCTCTGATGTGTATTTGTCATGGCATTGCATAATTTAAAGCATTCTTAACATTCTTTCCTGCCAAACACATGATGATACTTAAAAATAATTTTTTTTTGTCATTTACTAGGCTCAGTACAAACACTAGATTTAGCTAGAATTACCTACAGTAGCTTTATTTACCTCCTTCAGGTATCTTTATTTAGCTTTTATAATTCAATTTTTCACAAATTCACTTTTCATTTAATAAAGACAAAAAGTCGCAATTGAATGGCTAGCATTACTAAGGAATGCTTAAAAACACAATTTAAAACAAAGATAAATTATACATTAATTGATTTATTTAGATATTTTTAAGTAAAGATTTATTTCTTTTGTTTTAGTAACTGTCCACCCCTTGTGTATGGTGAGGCATGGTCAAGTATAAGTTTGATCACTTAAGCATGTTAAGATTGTGTTAATATATAAATATATAAAGTAACTAATCCATTTTCATGTTAACGAGAACTGGTCTTCTTTGTTATTGCATGCATTCAAGACATAAATGTTTGGTCACAAATTAACTTAACTGCAATTGTGCAGAAAAAAAATATCTTCAAGAGTTATTTTTCCTTGAATTGTTTTCAGATCTGATGAGTTTAATGTTGAAAATTATAACAGCATCTGATGTGTGCACTTTTGTGCACATCCTAAGAAAAATGTTGATTTCAGAAAAAAAGTTTGATTTGGTAGCTAAATAAAGCTACCCCAGCATGCTCAGTATGGTAAATAAAGCTATGAAGGTAAATAAAGCTACGTAGCTAAATCTTGTACCAGACTGTTTGTCTGTCCTATATCATTATTTTATTTTGTTGATAAATTCACCGATACTCACATGCCTCGATTTGCGTAGGGATGATTATGGACTAATTCAAGCAAATTAAACCAATATCTCAATGAAATGAATATAAATGAGGCTAAATTGATTTAAGTGTACGTGAATTAATCCTTTCGACAGACTGCAAAAAGACTAGGCACCAGCGTCCAACTTCTTTTCCGAGTTCTTGCATCTCTGTTGCTACAATGCATGTACAGAGTGCATTCTTTTCTGCAGTTAAAAAGCGTAGTTTAGATCTTGATGAAGACATGCACTAATTCGGTAACGAGTGGATTCGTCCCGACTTTGTGGATTCACTCCAGGAGTTTCGACCCAATTCTAAATAAACTATTTATCATGTTTATTGTGCTCTATAACGACTACATTTTATACTTTATAAATAAATGTTCCGATATATTTAATCATGGTAGCATTTTGAAGGTGTTATCAAATAAAATACTCGACCAAGGGAATTGACATGAAATAAATTGAAAGACAAGGAGGATTGCTTGATTGTATTTTGTTTAACGTCCCATTTGAGAATTTTTTTCACTCATGTGGAGACGCCAAAAATTGCTGGTGGAGAACTGCAAGTTTTTGTCCTAAACTTGTCACTAATGGTCATTAAGCAGGGAGGTATTTTTTAGTGCCAGTACCTACTTTGACACGGGACCTCAGTTTAATAGGTCTTAACTGAAGGACCAGTCTCCATGTCCCACGGAATTGGAACCAGATGTATGGATCAATTCCTTATGTCGCGACTCTAGAGTAGTCGCTATAACCACTGCACCACAGAGGCGACAGGACAAGGAGGAAACCTAGCTATAGTCCCCTCATGTTTCACTGCATAAGCAAGGGGTCTAATAAATTCATAAAATATACATGTACATGCAAGTACATGACTATGTTAAACCAAAAAAATTCATTTTTAACATTAAAAATGATTGTATAAGGCAGCTAATTAATTTTCCCCCTTTTCTCAATAACTTATTTAAATCTACAAAAAATGACACTGGTGGCATAAAAGTCAAGTCTCAACTGGGACTCCAACCCAGGGCCTCTGGTGTACCGTGCCAGTGCTCTAACCCACTGATTGAGCTATTGAGACACGATAAATTGTCTGACTTTCACGCACCTGTAAACCCGGTGACACATTCCTCCTCTTGACCACTGAAGAGAACACACCAGTACAATATTGACTGCATGACTATAACATGATGATGGATTCTCCCTATGAAAGTTGAATTAAAGCCCTTTTACAATTTCTCATTTTAGATTCAGAAAGTTCATGCTTTTACAAGAAAAATAACATGAAACTTGCCTAATTTTATTGAAAAGTAAAAAAAGATATGATCATTTAAGAGATCACACCAGTACGATTGACTGTGTATAACATGATAATGCATTCTCCCTATGAAAAAAATTCAGTCCTTTTACAATTTATCATTTTGGATTAAGAAAAATCATGCTTTAACAAGAAAAATAACACCAAACTTGCCAAATTTCATTGAAAATTTAAAAAGTTAAGAAAATTTAAGAGAACACACCTCGTACGATTGAATGAGTATAATGCTTTTACATGATGATGGATTCTCCCCATGGAAATTTAAGTCCTTTTACAATTTATCATTTTAGATTAAGAAAGTTTATGCTTTAACAAGAAAAAAAACACCAAACTTTCCAAATTTGATTGAAAATTAAAAAAAATTATGTCCATTTAAGAGAACAGACCAATACAATTGACTGAGTATAACATGATAATGGATTCTCTCTATGAAAATTTCAATCCTTTTACAATTTATCATTTTAGATTTAGAAAGAAAAATACAAGAAAAATAACACTAAACTTACCAAATTTTAATGAAAAGTAAAAAAGGTATGATTATTTAAGAGAAAATACCAGTACAATTGACTGAACATTATACACACACACAAGTTATAAGATAAAAAAAAATGTTATAGCTATAGTGTAGATGTGATTTCTCGCTTAATTTGATATGTACATTTACCAATAATCATTAAATTTTCCAAATGATTATTAAGTTCTGCAATTAAAATTACAATTTCTAGAACAAGTAAATGGTGTCTTAATTCAGTCTGTAATTGGTTGTTATCTGCACCACATTACATGTAATTGGTAAAATTAAAATGAAATGAAGAGTATTCCATGAAGATACAAATTTTAATTTGTTTAATAAGAGTGATATGAAGATGTGGAATATATGTTTCTTAATTATGAAAATAAGTTGCTATAGATCTTTGAATGAGCAAATCATGAAACATTATATTCAGTTATTTTTTAAATTTTCATTTCCGCAGATATCAATGACTGTTTTCATTTGGTAATAACAAAAAAATAGCTCAAAATTTTGTAAACCAACTCTTGATAAATAGCTAAACAAGGTGACCTAAGTTCTTGTCACCAAGTGCAATAATTAATTAAACTATTTTTTTGAAGGGGGAGGTATTCATCAACCAAAACTTCAACATTTTTAATGTGCTATTGGAAACCTTTTTAATATAATTTGTAGAGTAATTACTCTGAAACAAGATACATGAGATATACACAAATGGTTAATAAACAGGAAATGCCTCGTGTCATGATCAGTGGCTGAGTCAGTGTGGAGATGAATTTTTGAATATATGTGTATATCATGGTATAGACTGAAACTCTGAGAGGTGTGAGAACATTCCTTCGGGCTAAATGTTCCAATATATTTTCAAAAAGGTGTGAAATCGAGACCCATTCAATGATTTCAATCTGTCCACTCATTTTTAAGGTTATAAAGATTTTTCAGTTTTAATAAATTTCTCTAGATCTCGAAAAAATTCATCTGTAAATCTTCTCTTTCTTGACAACACAAATACAAGCCTAGTTTTTTTTTTATTAAGTTTCAACATTGGAGAAGGTGAATTTATTTCAAATATTTTTACATAATTAGTTATTATATAAAAATTACAATTTAAAAATTACTGCAATTTCTTGAAAAAAAATTAAAGCTGATATTCAAGAAATTCAAACTGATTACCGATAGAATACTGCTCAAAATATTGATTATTTAGTATAAACTATTTTGTTTTAAGAGTAAAGAAATAGATATAATGAGCATAATGATAATTTTTGTCAACATTGGTTTAGCTATTATGAAAATAATGTATGACTTGCTCTCTCCCCACTCGGGGGTCAGCAGTAGAGTTTTTAAAAAAAAAAATAAAAGGAATAAAAAAAAATATATCGTTGGTCGGGTAGTAAGAAGAAAAGTTTTGACTTTTTGTTAGTCGATCGGGACAGAGACATAACTAGCAGGAGAGGGCAATATAATTCACCATCTTTTTTTTTTTTTTTTTTTTTTTTTTTAAA
>PRKT01000945.1:0-2500 GCA_003671525.1 Saccostrea glomerata
ATCAACAACCAGTGATACATCTGAATTGAGTAAAATATTTTTATACACATATTACAGTTGAACTTTGATATTTCAATTCTCTAATACACGTGGAATCATCCTCAGGTAGTGTACAAATCATAACCCCCGGGGCTAGGGTGGGGCCAAAATAGCCGACCCAAGTTTAACATAGGAATATATAGGAAAAATCTTTAAAATTTTCTTCTCAAGGACCACTGGGCCAGGAAAGATGAAACTCATGTGGAATCTTCCTCAGGTAGTGTAGATTCAAGTTAGTTCAAATCATGACCCCTGGGGCTAGGGTGGGGCCAAAATGGCTGACCCAAGTTTTAAATAGGGATTTTTAGGGAAACCTTTTAAAATCCTCTTTTCAAGTACTTCAAAGCTATGATTAGTGTCATATGATATTAATATGGAATCATCTTCAGGTAGTGTAGATTGTAGTTTGTTCAAATCATGAACCCCTGGGGGGGGGGGGGGGGGGGGGGGGGGGGTTAAATTCAGCCCCCCCCCCCCGTAAACTTTCAGTACCGATCTGATATGTGCTTTTTCCTAGCCAATGTGCTCAGGTGAGCGTTGTGGCCCCTGAGCCTCTTGTTGAGTCAATGCAAGACAAAGTACTGCTTTGAAAAAAAAATGGGTGCATAAACGGCTACATGTGACGAGAAACCACGACAAACCATTTGGGAACTATCACAAAATTGTATCAAAATCCTACAAAAATTATGTGTGAATTAAGTTTTAAGTCAGTGAAATAAACGTAAAAGTAAATTAAGAATCATTTAAAAAATATGTGTGTTGCCTCGTTACACAATTTCAAATGATAACAATGCGAAAACCCATGTGAGCTTAAAAGGTGTATTGAGCTGTATTATTAATTCAAAGTTGCTTACACTGCCATCACTTCCGATTTCCTTTTAATGCCTCTAATCCTAACCCCCTCCCCAAAGTGCTTGTTTGGAAATATCACTGCCAGTTGTGTGTCAGATAAATTAAAAATATCCTCACCGATCTCGAGAAGATTGCTATAACGATATATTAAAATATTATATAAATGAAATGTAGAGACAATATTCTGTATTTCTTTTTTTGAAATGAATAACATAAAATGAATTATTAAATACTTGTTCATAAATAAATGGCAAAAATTAAAAATGATTATAAAATAAATCAAGCTCCTTATTAAATAAATTACTTGAACAAAAGCCTCTTTAATAAATTTAAAAAAAATATATTTCACGAAAATTACTCTCAATATTTATGAAAATTGTAAAATAATTTAAAAGTTGAAAATAATAATTGAGTAAATTCTGATTAAAATATTGGAAAAAGATAGCTAGTTTTATCTATTTAGCAATTAATCAAAACAACAATATCTTCTATGAATATACCTTTCAAACGACACAGATGCAATTGGTCCGATAAACTCTTGCTCTGGTGTTTCCAATACCTGTATTTCCTGCAATTTTTAAATGAAGTCAGATACTGATTTAAATATATTTTAGATATCATTTATGTTTGATGTTTCTTTAAAAGAAAATTGGAAGTTAAAGAAACTACTGCTAAATCTATCAGAAACAAACACTCCCGAATTTCAACTATAAAATGGCTACGCAATTATTTTTTTCCACTGATTTGTTGATTAATAATGCATAACCTAGCAGAGAAATAAAAAAAAATCGACTAATTTTTAAAGAGTTTTTTTACATCAAATTTGAGAAACAAATTCCTTTATTGATTCTTTACAATTTAGGCTTGATCAAATAAGGTGTTTCGGGGCATAATTTGTAGGTAAACAAGATGAAAATCTGTATTTTCATGATATCGAATTGAATGTCATGAAAATACCATATTTTCTAAATAATTCTGTTAAAACCGTAAATACGGAAAACAAAAGTTGAAATTGATTTTGACGTCATAATGGATCTAGCACCAAAAAATTTGTCTAAAGTTATTTACTAGATCTTGACCTTAAGCACATTCATTTGTACAAATGTTTGCCCAATGAGGATAAACTACCTTAAAAATGTGGACTGTGTAGAGTTATATGCTCTTTGGCCGCGAAACTCATTGGCTGCCTTGATTGCGTGGATTTCGTATTGCGATCCAACTACTATGGATGGATACTCAGTCTTTTCCCCCCAAAGGGTGAGTAGGGCTGAGCGTCCATCCATAGCAAGTTGTACCTCCCTCCGTGTAATTGAAGTTGCTGAGATGTCTCCAATCTTTAAAGAAAAATAATATAGATGTAACATCTTTATGTTCATTTTCCTATACATTTATTAAAATGGGAACTTTGAGAATGTAATAATATTGTCATTCCAGTCATGGAAATTATTTAGAGTAGCAAGCAAATTAAAAACTTTGCAGTGTCAATAGTTGGGAATTTTATGTTATAAATTTTCCCTAGGGAGAAGCATTGCTACAACATTTACTTACTTTAACAAGCAAACATTGCTAATATGTTTTCATATCAGCTTTTTCAAGGCAATATTAAGTC
>PRKT01000945.1:7500-49536 GCA_003671525.1 Saccostrea glomerata
ATGAAGCTTACAGGGAATATGGCACCAAAAAGGAGTTGGGGAGCGTTTGGGGAACATCTGTAACGGTTCCCGTTACAATTAGCACTAGTTATTATTATTATTATTCTTTTTTCTTCTTATTTCTTCTCCGGTACTTTTTTGTCCGGAAGTGTTCTCAGAAACTGTTCACCAAACTAAGTTAAAACCTTTTTAGGGTTAGTAGGCATGTTGTGTAGATGTGCCGAACGAAGGTCATTTTGCGCGCATTCGCATGCACGTGCGGGCGCGTGCAATGAGTAAAATGACTGATATATTTAATATGGTTGTAACTTTTATATTTTTTGATAAAATGTTTTGAAACTCATTATATAAAGATATATAAGTTGTGTAGATAAGATGACATGGTCAAATTTGCATGAACTCACGCGCATGCACGTGCGCTTTGCTCTGATTGGCTGAAACAGAAATCTTAATATCTTTTTTGTTTTATGATGAAATGCTTTGAAATTTATAACATAGACATGCATTAGGATGTACTACAATATGATATATAAAATTTTTCATGAAATCACGCGCATGCACGTGCGCTGCAATCTGATTGGCTGAAACTTTAAATGACTATAACTCCCTTGGTTTTCAACCAAACAGCATGGGATTTAGAACATAGATAGACATAAAGGACTCCTACAAGATGGTATGGTCACCATTCACATGCATGCACGTGCGTGCACGTGCGCTTTGCTCTGATTGGCTGAAACAAAAATCTCAATATCTTTTCTGTTTTTTTACAAAATGCTTTGAAATTTAAAACATAGGCATACTTTAAGATGTCCTACAATATGATATATAATAATTGTCATGAAAACACGCGCATGCACGTGCGCTGCAATCTGATTGGCTTAAACTTTAAATGGCTATAACTCCCTTGTTTTTCAACCAAACAGGATGGGATTAAGAACATAGACAGACATAATGGACTCCTACAAGAAGGTATGGTCATCATGCACGTGCGTGCACGTGCAAATGAGTAAAATAGTGTAGACAAGATGATATCGTCATTACGCTCATGCAATCACATGCGCACGCCTGCATTGCTTAAATTTGAAATACTTGGTATACTTTTGGGAAAACGTTGTTTACGTCTTAAATGCATAGATTTTGCCTTCTTTAATGAAACTTACAGGGAATATGGCACGAGAAGGGAGTTGGGGAGCGTTTGGGGAACATCTGTAACGGTTCCCGTTACAATTAGCACTAGTTATTATTATTATTATTCTTTTTTTTTCTATTTGTTCTCCGGTACTTTTTTGTCCGGAAGTGTTCTCAGAAACTGTTCACCAAACTAAGTTAAAACCTTTTTAGGGTTAGTAGGCATGTTGTGTAGATGTGCCGAACGAAGGTCATTTTGCGCGCATTCGCATGCACGTGCGGGCGCGTGCAATGAGTAAAATGACTGATATATTTAATATGGTTGTAACTTTTATATTTTTTGATAAAATGTTTTGAAACTCATTATATAAAGATATATAAGTTGTGTAGATAAGATGACATGGTCAAATTTGCATGAACTCACGCGCATGCACGTGCGCTTTGCTCTGATTGGCTGAAACAGAAATCTTAATATCTTTTTTGTTTTATGATGAAATGCTTTGAAATTTATAACATAGACATGCATTAGGATGTACTACAATATGATATATAAAATTTTTCATGAAATCACGCGCATGCACGTGCGCTGCAATCTGATTGGCTGAAACTTTAAATGACAATAACTCCCTTGGTTTTCAACCAAACAGCATGGGATTTAGAACAGAGATAGACATAAAGGACTCCTACAAGATGGTATGGTCACCATTCACATGCATGCACGTGCGTGCACGTGCGCTTTGCTCTGATTGGCTGAAACAAAAATCTCTATATTTTTTCTGTTTTTTCACAAAATGCTTTGAAATTTAAAACATAGGCATACTTTAAGATGTCCTACAATAAGATATATAATAATTGTCATGAAAACACGCGCATGCACGTGCGCTGCAATCTGATTGGCTTAAACTTTAAATTGCTATAACACCCTTGTTTTTCAACCAAACAGGATGGGATTAAGAACATAGACAGACATAATGGACTCCTAAAAGAAGGTATGGTCATCATGCATGTGCATGCACGTGCATATGAGTAAAATAGTGTAGACAAGATGATATCATCATTACGCTCATGCAATCACATGCGCACGCCTGCATTGCTTAAATTTGAAATACTTGGTATACTTTTGGGAAAACGTTGTTTACGTCTTAAATGCATAGATTTTGCCTTCTTTAATGAAAATTACAGGGAATATGGCACGAGAAGGGAGTTAGAGAGCGTTTGGGGAACATCTGTAACGGTTCCCGTTACAATTAGCACTAGTTTATTTATTCAATTTGACAAAAACCCCATGTGGCGCAAGTCATATATACAGTAAACAAATATAAAATATATAGTCACATAGATTTTCTTATATTACATGCATCACGTATGAAGTTACAAATATTTCTTATAGAATTAACATCTGCTGGATTAAGAATTTCATAAGATATACATGTATTATTAAAAAGTGTAAAAAATTCACTTCTTAGTTGTTTATATAGAGGACATACAAATAAAAAATGATGTTCATCTTCAACAACATTTTTACAATTAATACAAAATCTTTCATCTCTTGGTATAATTGGGTTACAATATCTGCCAACCTCTATCTGTAATTTGTGAGCACTTATTCTCAATCGAGTAAAAAAAGAACGAAGTTTCTTGGAAATGGAAAAATTTAAGTATGGTTGAATTTCAAGTTTGTTTAGATTCCCTTGACTTATTAACTGGCTGTAGAATGATAATTTGCCATTACCCTTTTCTCTGATATTTATTATATCCTTAAAAACTATATTCTCAAAATATTTTTTCAAATTATTTTCAAAATCATTTATTGATAATGCATTAGCATTTGAACCAATAACTTCATCAAGTATAGTTCGTATACAGTTTTGCAAACATGTTTTTCCACTTCCTGCAAGTTTTTCATCCTCTAAATATGCATGTTGTAAAAGTAAGTTTGAATTCTTTTGATCTGCAACAAGTTTTTTTAAATTTATAATAATATCTAAATAATAATTTATTAACTCTGAAAATAATGGGAAGTGCACCAAACTCTACTCTAACTGCTAAATTAGAAGCTTTATTATGGACCCCAAAATGTCTTTCAAGATGAAATTTTGAATTTTTTTCAAATGGAGTTTTATCAAAGTCTTTTGTAATTTTCTTAAAATCGCTTATCCATATGTCAGAGGCATAAGTTAAAATTGGTATAATGCATGATTCATATATCTTAAACTGAGCCTTTCCTGAGAGACTAACATTGTTTGGTAGTTTTGATTTGATCATAAAATATGCTTTCCTTGCCCTACCTACTAAATTCTCGCATGCATATTTCAATTTACCATTATTTTTTAGGGCAGCACCCAAATATTTATATTCATCAACAAAATCAATAACATCTTCTTTAAACTTCATTGTTTTACAACTCATTTTTTAAAGGTTTTTACTAGAAAATACCATAGCATTAGTTTTTTTTTTGTGTATTTACTTCTAGCTTCCATTCCAACAATATCTTTCCAGTGTACATGTATCAAGACATTGTTGTAGCCCATCTACTGATTCAGATACAAGTAATAAATCATCTGCAAAAAATAAGCTGTTAAAGTTAATGTTGTTCAATTGAACAGGGCATGTTTTCGAAGAATCTAAATATTTTGTAAAATCATCAATAAAAATGTTAAAAAGAGTTGGACTCAAATTATCTCCCTGTTTTACTCCACGATTTGTAGGAAAAAAATCGCTATGAACATTTGATTGTTTAACAGCACATACAAAAGTAGAATATACATGTTCAATAATTCTATAGAAATTACCTCCAATACCTTTATTTAAAAGTTTATGAAGAAGACCAGGTCTCCACACAGTATCGAATGCTTTTTTAAAATCAACAAAGCAAGCATATAATTCTGTTTTTTTGCAGAATACATATTTGTTAATTAATGTTTTTAAAACAAATATATTATCAGTTGTACGACGTTGCTTTCTAAAGCCAGACTGGAAAGGGCTTACAAGAGAAGTACTTTCTAGATAATCTGACAATCTTGTTTGCAGTAGTCCACTAAATAATTTTCCTAAACAACTATTTACACTCAAACTTCTGTAATTGTTACAATTATTTGGATCACCTGATTTATGAAGAACCGTAATAAATGACTGATTCCATACTTGTGGTATCTTACCAGTATTAACAATTTTATTAAATACTTTTACCAATATTGGTAGGAGAATATTAGAACTTGTTTTTATAAACTCATTCAAAATTAAGTCAGGTCCACAACTTTTCCCATTTTTTTTATTTTCAATTCCTATCTTTACTTCTTTACAGGTGAAAGGGAAATCTAAGGGCGATTTCTCATCTAAATAGGTATTATCTAAGTAACGTCCAAAAGGATTATCTTCTTTGGATGCTAGTAATGTTGAGAAATGATTCACCCAGTCTCCGTTTAATAGCTGAAGTGCTTTGATGCTGTTTAATTTTATAATTGTCAAAATTTCGCCAGAACTTTTTTGTATTGGTAGTACTATCACTGACTTTATCAGCAAGAGATGAATAAAAATTTGATTTTAATTGTTTCCGTGCTTGATTATATTGTCTCCTTAGAGATGTAAAAGTTCTGTGTAAAGAATAGTTATTTTGAGAGGTTTGCAACTTTTTGCCGAGTTTTCTTACTTCATTTCTAAGTTTTAAACAATCAGCAGTCATCCAAACTTTTTTAGGTTTTGCTTTTCTTTTTTGACTTTGTTTAAAATGGTTTCCTCGTTCTTAAGGATTTACATCCAGCATTGTTATATATATTAGTCATTGTATTGGCTATAGATTTACATCTGAAAAATTCGAGTCATCTAACATATTGTTTAAATGTGTAAGATCATCAACCGATTCCTCATCTAAAATTGCATCAATATATCTTTCTTTACAGTTTTCTGATCAAATAAAAGTGCCGGTGCAAAGATTGTATAATAGACAATGATCTGACAACTCATTAGGAGGTGATACACAAAAGTATTCAATATAAGTGTACAGTATGTTACTTGCTAACATGTAGTCAACAGTGCTTTTGTCATTTGAACTATAAAATGTATGAAAACCAATGGAGTCACCAAGAAATCTACCATTCAAAAGACGAAGATTATTGGACTTACAAATCTCTGTTAATAATTTTCCATGGTAATTTGAAGTTTTATCTAATTGCCGACGAACAAGAAAATGATCCCCAACATATGAATCAGGGAGGGGACAGTCAGAGAAAGATTCAATTACACTGTCCTGAGTAATAAAGTCCGATAAGTTTCCAGTTCTTGCATTAAAACCACACATATAAGTGTCTCTCCATCTTTTGAAAAATTTGAAATTTCATTCTTCAGTTCTAAAAAAGTTTTGTTCAAATGTCTTTTTGTCAATGTACGGTTTCATGTAATAGAAACAGCAATAAAGATGTTTATCAAATGGTAGTCCTATTGCTTTATCAATTTTTAACCAAATAGAAAAGTCATTTTCTTTAACAATCTTGACAAAGAGTTAAGCCCACGAATGGTCAAGAAATGCCTCATCTTAAAAATTAATGAAATTTTGATAACAGATAGTATTGACTTCAAGCTTTAGGGAACTGTTTTCCTTTTTTTGATATCTTTTTTACTTTTTCTTTAAGAGAGTTTGCAGTTTGGCATTGTTTTACTAGATAGATTGCAAACGGAACGTCATACATGTAATTTGTATAACGTGACGTAACGTCATATAGGGCAAAAATTGCGAAGGGCTATCAAAAGTTTCTTGGACTAGCGCTGTAAAATTAAAACCGTTGTAGCTTAACGTCAATGAATTTTAAAATATATACTTATCATCATCTTTTCTATCTATAGAATTTACCACAAATCATAAATATTATTTCTTAATGAATAAGTAAAGTTTTTGTAAGCAATGGTATGTCTAGGCGGCTCAACCTCGAAAACGACGTTTTTTTTTCGACCTAAGTGTAACTAAGATAAACTATTTTGATATGAACATTTGACATCCAAATATCCCGATAATTCAGGTATGCGTTGGGGCACTATTGTTCGATAAAATATGGATTTTTTTTACCTCATTCTGGAAATTTGATGAAATTTTATTGTAAAAATTTTACATGGAGTATCCTCACTAATATCACCTTGAAAATGACGTCAAAAGGGGGGAGGGGATTCTTTTCCAACTTTTTTTATAAAGTTTTGCCCCTGGAAAAACTGGTATACACCTAGGAATGTTTAAACTGGTTACGGAGAAATAATTTGCATCCACTTTACTTGTTCTTTAATGTCAATATAGACTCAGAGAGAAAAGGGATGCAAAGTTAATGTCGATTTTTAGTCGAGGTTTGAAAAATCTATCACGTCAAATAATTATGTTGATCAAGTGTTTTAAGTATTTTGATCTCCAAAAAGCAAATATGCTGGCACAATCAAGCGAGGATCTCTCCCAATGTATAAATCCATTCGCAACAATATTATGCATTGAAGCTGCTGTTCTTGACACTGTAAAGTCGTAAAAACAAGACGGTTTGAAGTCCTTACTCAGCTCTGGGTAATCCCATCAAATAAGTGTACGATGAAGAAGAAGCGGACGTCATGAAACTAAGCAGCGACAGCGCCGGGGGATCATATAATGTCGTTTTTATTTAATAATAGTTTGGGAAATAATGAATATATAAAGCTAAAATTTTCAACATTTTATTATTTTTTGTTGTTTTATGTTCCTTACAAATTTTGTTCTGACAACATAATACTAATTTTATAGCCCTAGTCCACGAACTTTTTGATAACCCCTCGTATGTGATTGTAAAAACAGAAATGACTTAATAATTGACTACCAGGTAGAACATTATAAGTGTAAGAATAGAATACCAAAGACATGACCAGTACTATTTTGTGAAATCCTAACGATGCAAGGCACAATGGAAATGCTTTGTTTTTTTAAGTAATTTGGGAATGAGGGGTGGGGGAGACAACCTCCACAAAAAATAAACAATTTTGCAGCAACAATCCTTTGATAAAATGTATCTACATGGGTCGGTAATACTATATATTCGATTTTACTTACTATTCACTAAATACACCAAAAGGTATATTTCTTACTTCGTATATGTACATGTGTATATATGAATATATAGTTGATACGTAAAAATGAAACAAACTAGTAATTACCAGCCCCTGTGACTCCACCTACTTGAAAAATCTTATTTTATTGGGGGTGGGATGGCCTCCTCTAATGCAGGAATTTGCCAGTGTTTACCTTTTTAAAAATAGGTAGCATCTTAATAATAAATACCATACCATAAACAAGGCAAAAGAATATTGTCAGGAAAAAAGTTACCCTTCCCACTGTTACACACAAATATAAAATAAGATTTCAACGTGATTTATTTCAAAATTGCAAGTTGTCTAATATGAGAGTGCGCTTGCATCCCTTTCCAAAATCATCGACTGAATCTAAAATTCTAGCTTTAACTGCAAATGACTGATAAATAGAGTGAGCGTAAAACAAAAATGCTAGGACTATCTCCCGCTCCGAGGCATTATATTTCTCAGTTTTCAAAATTATTTGTCTAAAATTTTGTTGTGAGTAATGTCACATTTGATTCATCTATTTCATCGCATGATCTGACTTTTTAATTGATAGTTTTAAGTTGACATGCAGTTACGCATATTTACCGGAAAATGGGTATGATTTTTTTTATATATGAATGTGTCAAGTCTCCATTATGATTCTACATTAATGATTAATAGGTTGAAAAGTAAACGTGAAAGTATTTCACATACATTTCTATTTTTAGTAACCACGGCAACACCGTTCATCGAAATTAAAAATCGATATATAAAATTATGTATCTTTAAGTTAGTGTAATCTATTTGTGTGCCAAATTATACTGAAATCAGACCAAAACCGTAGGAGGAGTAGCATTTTGAAAGTATTACAGATAAATATCTATTTTTAGTAACCACAGCGACATCGTTCATTGAAATTAAAAATCGATATACTGGGTTATGTATCTTAGTGTATTCTACTTGTGTGCCAAGTTATATTGAAATCAGACCAAAAATGTTGAAGGAGTAGCATTTTGAAAAATTGTTTACAGACAAACAGACGGATGCATTACTATCGCATAAGCTCTTTTGGTCTCTGACCAGTAGAGCTAAAAAGAGAGATAAAAAAAGTGTTCTGTATTATGCCTAATTATAATTTTGAGCTTTGGATAGAGTTCGAATCTTGTGAGAAGTTTTTTTTTTTCACATTCCTTAAAACATACCTACCGGTAAGTGAAAAATGAAATTAATACATGTATATGTAAAAGATGAGAGTGACAAATTGATGTAATTATTGAAATATATCTTTTCATGAACTCTTTCACTCAAAGTTAAAAAAAATTGTCTTAAAGCGATGAATTGTCCTCTAGGCTTGGGCATCTCTATTCCAAAATCATAAAACAGTCAATATTTGCCCATCCCCCATTAAATATTAAACCTTGAATTCAGTGAAAAGAGTACAGAAAATTAGATTTGCACATGCATTTTATCAAAGTCTAAAGTAGAAACGGCATTTTATTTCTCATATGGCAGTTAGATACGTATATTCCTCCATCCAATAAACAAATACCCCTGCCCATTTTAATACTAAACAAGGAGGAACAATCAAATGCATTATCTCTCGGGAACAGTTTTGTATTCAAGTCGTCCATGGGGGAGGAAGGGGGCTCTGAATATGACAGTAATTTTAAGTAAGTGTAAAAGACATTCTTGAAGACCAGTTTATCCGAACTATGGTGTTTTAATATGCCTAAATTACTATTGCCAAATTACACTAAAAGATAGATAAATAATGATTAATTGTGGCTGTATCCCCTAAACAATATTGTATCTTTACGTTCTTTATTCCTGCTAGTCCTGGAAATTTTTGTATGTTCGTGGCCGCAACCCCCACCCCCAGTATTTCCTCCTGTGACCTTTTATATATATTTTCATTCCTTAAATTCCAAGGATCTACCCAAAAGCTAGATGTATGAGTATTAGTTTAAAAAAGAAAGAAAATGAATGTGTCTTAATTTTATTTATTTCATAAAACATTTTATGTCGTTTCTGGTATTTAGTGAAAACTTGACTTTCACTTCTCACCTGCTGTAGATCAATCTTTCTGATGGTAGTTCGAATCTAGGCTGATATATCGTCGTATGCAAACATGGTTTAAGGAAAAGCCATGGTTTTAATTAAGGATGAAGATGTGGAATTTTACTTGTTATAATCATACGTGCATATTTAGTTTTGTTCATTGTACTGAGCAATGCCAAACAACAACAATAGCGAACATGAAGTACAGATTTCGAATATACCCCCAGTATACCATCTGGATACAACTTCACATTCTCTTCTGTAGCTCTTATTTAGGCCTAGTAATTTTCTAAATGTATACTGTCTTTTGCTCCTACATGATAACGACGTTTTAACATGTATATGCATGACTCCAAAGAAAAGTTCAGATGTTTGTTTACTTCTAGTGTGGGAACAACTAATAGTAATCTGACCCCCCCCAAAAAAAATTAAATAGTGGACCTATACTCCTACTAAAGTGTTAGTGAACAACTAAAAAATCGTACTATGATACTTCTATGAAAAATGTGTAATTTTCTAACAAAATTTATAACCATATAATTTACAATGGGCAAAAGGGTTGAAATTGAGGAAATTTGGATTTCATGAAATGTTCTTGTTTAGGTATGAGCACACATCTGCCCCACAAAATTTTTTTGATAAATAGAAACCTATTGACGTTAGTTTTAAACTGAACCCGAAATAAATTTGGGGCAGGTCTGTGCTCTATATAAAATTTGACCATTTCATCCCCAAAAATGTGATAAATCAAGCAAATTCCCGATTTTCTATGATTTTGGGGCTGTAGATCTCAGGTATACAAGTATTGAACTTCAAGATTTTTTCCACTTTGATAAACTACAATACCTAGACTAACTTTTAAGCAAAAAATATTTGACCAAAACTTCAGTTTAATTTTGACCATTTTACAGGGCATATTTTGACCCTTCTTGGGCCAGGTTCTTTGCTTACAAAGGGTTTATAATACAATAATAATCCACCAGAACTTTTACCTCTTTTTTAAATTCATTTAGAGCACAATATAATAGGTTGCATGTATCCTGGGAGATTTCCTGGAGACTCTTTGTTCATTGTTTCCACAAAACACACTAAATCATATTGTAAATGAAGTGATTCAAAAAATTCATCATCTAATTTGTTAGAATTTAACCCATGGACATTCCAAAATCCAATATTCAACATGAAATAAGTACATAGCCTTTAAAAAAAAACTAGTCTACAGTGAGCATTTACAATTAGGATGCAAAATTATAACAAGAGGCCCACGGGCCTTATAGGTCACCTGAGTATCATGCAACAACTTTCCAGTGATTGTATTTGGTTCGTGTTTTAATCCAAAAGCCATGAAATTCACAAATTTGGAAAGAGGCACCATTGCTTAACAAAGGGCAGATTTCAAAGCATTAATTTATTTTTAGTTAAAGTACCCCCCTGGTACCTCTGACCCAGCGTCCCTGAAATTATCTATTTTGAAAGAGGCCCCTTTCTTCATTACAAGGCCAGCATTTTTTTTTTTTTTTTAGGTTTAGTTATGAACATGAGAATAAAAATGTTCTGAATGAGAAGAAAATAATTTTTTTTTTGTTAAATCAATTATTATTATTTGTACATTCTTTTTTTATACCATTCTGATAGGCTTTTTACCACTGGACACATAATGCTTACAAATATGAAAGTAGAACATTGCTTATTTCATCATCTGCCAGTTTGGGCCAGTTATATAAATTTTGTGATGTTGGTCAATATGTATGTAAAAAAATCAATTCTTTAAATGTCTTTCAATATATCTTCATTTTTTGATATGTGTTAGGTGAATGTGTAGGCATTGTTCTAAAATTTACTTGATGCCTAAAATTATATAATTCCTATCATAAAACAGACAGGGAGTATTAGGGAGTAGGGTGAACATTTTTTCAATTAAGTGTAAAATAATTTAACTGGCTGATGCAAATGATACTTCATGCCTGTATATATTTGTATATTTTTGCCTTTTAATAGTTGAATTTTTTCTTTATTTCTTCAGGTTATTGTTTATTTCTTCCTCAAATGGACTCAAATTCTCCCATAGTTTTATTCATTACATATGATGCATAAGCAATTAACCCTTTTCTGAAGAATGATGCTTAGACTGTAAGCTATAACAGAGATCTAAACAATGTCGCTGACAATATGCAATAGCTACCACTGGCAGTTTAAAACCTGGGGGAGGAAAATAATTTACAGAGAAATACTTTTGAAACTAACACATAATTATCTCACCGGCATGTCATTGTGCAACAAAGTCGTCAGCATTTTATTTGTCCTTTGAACGGGTGAAACGTTTTGAATGGCACTGGAATCGATGAATTTTACACTTAACCAAGCTATCTTCTCAGATAGATCTAGCATTATTTACCCGCCGTTTCATCTTAAAACCGGAAGTGCGACTTTGTAAATTTGAAATCTCGATCCCGACTCAAATTTGACATCGGATAGAAAAAATTGTTTTATTTTTTCTGAAAATTCTAAACCTTGAGCGGAGGGTTTATAAAACTGAAAATAAAATAAATCCTGGCCTTAAGTATGTAATTAGATCATTAGCATATTAACCAGGAGCAAAGGATAAGATGTTCAAAGAATTCATGCATTTCACTATATAATCATTAGAGCCCCACCCTAAAACAAGAACCCTTGACCCTGGGGCCATAAAATTCACAATTTTGGTAGAGGCAATCTTGCTCATCATAACTATGTACTTAGTTAGTTTATTTAATACCCAGGAGCAGAGAAGAAGATTTTCAAAGAAATAATGTATTTTCACTATATAATCAATAGAGCCTCGCCCTAACACCAGAACCCTTGACCCTGGGGCCATAAAATTCACAATTTTGGTAGAGGCACTCTTGCTCATCATAACTATGTACTTAGTTGGTTTATTTAATACCCAGGAGCAGAGAAGAAGATTTTCAAAGAAATAATGCATTTTCACTACCTACTTATTTAGCCCCGCCCTAACACTAGAACCCCTGACCCCAGGGCCATGAATTTCACAATTTTGGTAGAGGACTCATTGCTGATTACAATCATGCAAACAGATTGACTGCTTGATGTCCAGGAGTAAAGAAGAAGATTTTTAAAGATTGCATTAATTTTAGTGGTTTTGGCCCCACCCCTCAGGCCCCAGGGGGGCAGGGATCATGAAATTCACAATTTTTGTTCCCCTTCACCCATACATGCTTTGTGCCAAATATGGTTAAAATTGGTTCAGTGGTTTCAGAGAAGAAGCTGAAAATGTTCAAATGTTAACACACGACGCACGACGCACGACGGACGACGGACGACGGACGACGACGGACGAAAACAGATAGCAATAGGTCACCTGAGTTTACTCAGGTGACCTAAAAATGGTACCACAGTACATTAATTTTTAGTACAATATTGATCAATGGACAACAAAAATGATAATTACACATTATACTAACATGTAAATATCTTCAAAAGAACATATATATACACTGATGAATGTTCATTCAAAAACCTTGAACAAGTAGGAATAAATGATTCATTATTGAATTAAAATTCACCGCATGACAATCAAAACATTAAATTCTATAAATTATTCAGAATTGTAGTATTACAACACGATGTGATGAGTATGTCTATGTTGTTTAGATAAAAGTGCTTAGTACTGAACGAGTTCCAACAGAGTATGTTTATGTTGTTTGGATAAAAGTGCTTAGTACTGAACGAGTTCCAACAGTCTTTGTATTACATCAAAAAGGTCTTGATGTCTTTCGGACTTTCTGTTGTACGGTTGGTTCCATTTTGGTTCTAGCTTGTTGCCTGGTCTGAAGCGCGAATTAAACGTATTTCTATTTCCGTCATACTGGGGGCCATTAGTAGATGTATCCGCTTTGTCGTATAATTTTGTCATACTTTTGTCCTCTTTCGGGGGGCCAAGATTAGTAAATTTGCGAGCACCATACTGGTTTGGTGTGTATCCTCTGTCTTCTTGGGAATCCTCTTTGTACATTCTGTATGGTTTTAAAGATATTCTCTCGTTTAAGTGGTGTTTTAGGGCTCTAACTAAAGCTTTCCTACCGTCGTTGTTGAAGTGTATACCATCACCAGCATACAGAAACTCATTTCTCACATTAAGTTCTTCATCTCCTGAAATGTATTGGACATTCTCCATTTGGTTGATTAATTCTTGCAGTCTACCATTGAAAAGGCGTACAATTGTATCTGCTTTCACCCAATCGCTGAAATAATGAGAAAACGTGAACTCCACAGGGGACGACAAATCCCATTGCCCGACGCCCGGGGCTAGTGAATTTTAGGAATGGGCAAGTGAAATTTTATCAACCACTTGCCCGTGGGCAAGTGACTTATCAAAAATAGAATTTATTTGTAGGCCATAAATTTAAAGCTAGGCATAGGGGCTTGTATGATTTACTCAGCATTTGTCTTCCTCTTTTTTTTGAATAATATCTTTAAATACAGAATTAGTTTAAGGTAGGGCAAGCAAAAATTCAGGTTGGGCAAGTTAATTTTGACCATGTACTTGCCCTTGGACAAGTGCCTTAAAAATCTTTTTGTCAGCCCCTGCTCCATCTGCTTTTCCACATGCAACTTTTAAAAGATGAAGCATATCTGATAACACTTCTTCTGGATCTTTGTTTGTAATGTCATTATTTCCGACTCCAAGAATTAGATGGTTAGTTGGTGATATCGACTGGATGAATTCCACTGCTCCTTGGATGTTTTTCTTTCCTGGGCCTAAAACCTTCACATGGACATTCTGATTTCTGTAGATTCTCTTCCCATCTAGGTAGTTTCCATGAGAATCCATAGCAATATCAATGTTTTTATTTCTGCTAGGTAGCTCAGGTTCTTTATCAGGTATGCGGTTTTCAAATTTCTCACTACCAATGTGATCATTTAGAATTTGGAACCTGTTTTGAGTTGAAATAGTGATGTCTTCACTTTGTGATTCATGCACAATGGGGTCATCCCTTGGTTTTGTAGAGAAGTTTGAACATGGTTTTCTTGTTTCTGACAAATAATATTGTCTCTCTTCAGTTTGTCACTTTCTTTGGTGTTTTCAACTACACAGAGTTTCAGCTGAGCAATTTCTGTTTTAACTTACCAATCTCGTTATAGTTTTCATTTTGAAGACCATCTCTGCGGGAATTCTCACCATCTAATTCAGGCAAAATTTTGCACATCATTGACTCTATTTTTTGTAAAATTATCTGGAGAGCTTCTACCTCTGTTTTACATTTGCACTCGGTCGAATGTGCGTCTGTGGATGGATGAAATGGTACTTGTTTGACCACTTTTTCAGCTATTTTTTCTGGTGTTTTGAACTCATCTGTGTCTGAGTGAACGGTCTTCAGGTCTGTAATGCTGCAATCCAATGTAAGCTGGTGTTCAGACATGACAAGTGCTTCAGAATGTTCAGATCTTACACTTTCAGCTGCATTTACTATTTTTAGAAGGTAAGGAAACTCATTTTCTCCCCATGATTGATAGTGAACACCTTGTACCGTGATAACGTGTATTGATGTAGATATGGATGGTAACAATTTTTTGTTCCGCATCAGTTTCATAGTCGGACAGTTTATTGTTCTTTCTTGTGAGCTGAATAAGGATTTCCTCACTTTTGCCATCAATAGGTTTATCTAACCATAAACAGTTCAAATCGTCGTTAAGGCATCTCTTTTATCTGTAAGAAATGGCATTGATCCACATTTTAAGCCTTTCGTCCGAATTTATTCTGTAGCTTAACATATGAGCCTGTGGCTCGTAAATTGACCAGTCAATTCTTTCAATACCAGATCGTGATGCTTTTCCCTGTGGGGATTTGGCTTTTTTAGGTATCACGTATATATGATCTGATTCCCATAAACTTGATCTAACAACCGATAATGCATCAGATTTTGGTTCTTTAAAAATGGCGGGCGCCATGTTCGATTGGCGCGTTGTTGGCATTTCAGTAGAACTGTAGTATACTGACCTTGAATATAAAATCTCAATCGTTTAAAACGTTCAATCCAATCTAATAAAGATTATGTATAAAATTCACTGTAGTCCTGTTGTTTTTTTTATGAGAATTTTAACTAAAGTTTCTCTGTCATATCTGAAGCCATGTGCTTATATCCAGCGATTTTAGAATAAATGCCAAATTTATTATAATGTATATTTTATTTGGCTCAGTAGGGAGACAATCCAAAGGCAGAACATACAGACAACTTTACTTTGAAACTGGATGAACAGATTTCCACGATGTTGAAAAAGATCAGAGCGGACACTATAAAGAATCCACAGCACAGTTAATGTTACAATAAGGAGACGGTGCCAAATTTATACCAGAAATGTTTACTATGACGTCACACAATATATACGGTCTTCAAAGTACCATAAAATGAAATTATTTGCTATTTCAATTTACTGAATAGTTGTAGACTACATAAACACTATAAGTTTAATAGACACTTAGAGGAGTAATACAGAAATATGTGTCTACATGACGTGTATTAATCCTGTCGAAGATTTCTTTTTCTGAGCTAGCAAACCATTCCGGCCGCAACATTATCGTTTACATTATTGGTTATATGACGTAAGCTTTTTTGCGTGTTTAACTAGAACAACGTATTGATTATGATCTATGCAGTAAGGCACGTGAAGGGAGGCATATTGATTTGATGTGTGGTGGGTAGGTCCCGTGGAGGGGGCATATTAGCAATATGAGGTAGGTAAACAGCGTGACATGTTTTCATGCAGTATTCTTCTCGACCAATGAAATTTCACGATTTTAATCAGAGGCAGGATAATTACTGTTACATGAAGTTTTGTTCTTTGTTATATCCCACACAACAATATATAAATTTCAATATTAATATTCAGTGTATTTCTCACCAAAGAAATGCATTGGAAATCAAAAACATTCAAATTCCTTTAACACACTCAAAACCTAATCACGGCCTGTGAATACACAACTAGAACTACATGTAGTTGTAGTCTGCTAAATGTAAACAAATAGAAATATACATAAAGTCAAAAATGATGAACTTCAACCAAATCTTAATTTAAATTTTGAGGATATGGACATTCTTGAACTGTTTTCCGACACAGATTTTGATTCCTCTCTTGCTGAATTATCAGGAATCAGTAATTTAAAGGTAGATCTGAAAGTAAAACCTGAGGTGCCATTGCCTGAAACAACCAGTTCCTCTGATGAACCAAAAGCAAAGGTAGCAATTATTAGCAAGAATTAAGTTTCTTAATGAGTATTTATAAAAAAAAAATGGTTCTTACTTAATTATTCATGAAATTCCAAAGTAAATTAAAACAATTATTACTTTAGGTAAGGCCTAAACAATTTATGCAACATGGGCCAAGTTGAATATGATTCTAAATAAAACAACCTGCATTTAAAGAATGCATACTCCACCGATTACGTTCTTTCAAATGACAATGAACTTTGTTGCCGCCGGGCGCATAGTGTTTCACAAACACATCTTGTTTAGATAAATATTCAGTTTTAATATGTTTATTATTTTGAATCATATTTACAAGTTATAGATGCTTTATTTAGCTGCCATTTTGGTGCGCCCTGATCGATAAATCCCGGGCGTATATTGTTTTTGTCCTGTCTGTTTATCTGTCTGTCTGTTGTCAACTTTAACCTTCGCCATAACTTTTGAACCATAAGAGATACAGACTTCATATTTGGTATGTATACTCCATTAATGAAGTCCTTTCAAATGACATCAAGGTCAATAACCTTATGACCTTGACTATGATCTCTGAATTTGTGATATATATTATTTAACCCCCTGAAAAAGAACAGAATATAACTTGAAGAGAAGCTGATGGAAATTATATTAAGATGCTTTCAATGAAACAATCTGTAGCTCTACATCTGAAATTCAATTCCCCTATTAATTAACAAAGTTAAAGCATTACATTTTTGTGGATAGTTTTGCATTCTTTAATATCTAAATTGCTTAAATTGTTGTTCTTTATAATTTCCATTATACGTTTGTACACCAGTGAAAAGATGCTTGAACACGGTCCCAACAAAAAGTATATATAGCGGTGCAATTGACGACAAGAAAGAGATGTGTGAATATATTTTAGCGCAAACAGCATCTAAATTTGCAAAGCGGTTCTGTGTTCCTGATACACTACTTTTGCCAGAACATGGTCCCCAGTCATTATCTTTGATATGTCGTTTCTGCAATAAGGAATATAAGCGCCCAAAATCTCGACGAAAGCCTGAGGCGACGGTACTTGGTCGTCAAGATCCATTGTATGGAGATACTAAAATAACAGAAATTACGACACAGACCTCAGAAGATGGGGTATTCAACTATACACAATGTTGAATCTGGGACTACTGAGAATGAACCACAAGGATGCCACTCGTATGGGAGATGGTGAGCGTATAATGCCAATAAATCAGTTTCTTGTTCTGTTTTACAAAGCTTGCAACTGTCAAAAGTATGCTTAAGGGCATTTAGAGAAACGTGCTTTTGACTGAAATAATGGCACATGGATTGATATAGAATCGAACTGTCAATCACAACGGAGATTTGGATTCAAATCATCCAAATGATTTAGACATAGAACACAGCAACAGTTTTCAAGGATGAAGCACATAGTTTCAGGGGTACTTTTACAGCGAAAACAGTGTCCAGAGTAAGCCGAAGTGCACTTTCATTACAATCTGTTGTATTATGCTTTGATACAAACTGTCATGTGAAAAAAGCAACATCTAAACACACAACAGCAGAATTCACTGAGGATATTTTGAAATTAAATTAAACAGTATCAAAATCTTGACCTCTTTTCCATTATACCTGGAAGGCAACATGATCCTTCATTTCAAAAAGTCAACAAACTAGATATGGATGATGTGCGCAACTGGATTTCAGGTTCGCTTTCAGATTACAACAGGAAACATTTTCATGGATAAAATGTAGTTACAATGGCCATCAGATGAGTAGTTTAGATTTGGTTTTGTAGACAGATTCAGATAATCCTTCATCGGATGTCTGACTATCGTCTGACTCCGCTTTATTCGTCAAAACAATTCGTTCAAAAATTTTAGATTGAACACCATTACATGAACATTCATTTGAGCATTTTCATGATCAGGTTTTTTTGCAGTTATCACAGCAGTTATGCATTGCATAAATATTGGTTCTGGTTTATTTTCAAACATTTTTAATAAACACTGTCTTCGACACAGATTGGTCTTTGTGTATTCCTCAATTTGAGAAGATATATTACGAGTACTCCATTGCCTAATGCACTTTCAACTTAAAGTTTCGTTGTACTTTCTTAGCTTTTATTTCATTTTAAAGTTTTGTTAACAGTTGTTATGGCCTTCAACTCGACATTCAATTAAAATTAATGTTCTAAAGGCTAAGACAGAAATGAGGGATCCAGATGACAGCTGGATGAAGTTTGAAGACCTTGTCAAACTAAAGTTCTCATCAGTTATAAATCCTAAGTTTATTATAGTTTGTAATGTCTATCTTTTCACGAACAAATGACAGACCCTAATTCACTTTAAGTTGATTATCTAAATATGCTATGAGACCCTTGTGGTATTTTGTATGCAATCTACTGTTCTTCTGCAGCAAAGAAAAGGGAATGTGAGCAGTACAATCTGACAACAACTGCGAAGTTGAACTAAATATACTCCAAAGAAAAAAAGAAGAAATACGATGACTTCTGAGACCGGTTGGTATCGTAAGCAGTATATGTTCAACTTAAACTTCTTCTTGCCTTTTATGTGATGTCTATAGATATCTTAAAAAAGAAGTGTAATTTTGACCTTTAGAGGAATCTCATTTTGTCTTGAAATGGAACTTTGTTTTAAAATTAATCTATTCATGAGGACTTTTTCATGAAGGATCATGGAACAGAAAAGTTAAAGTTGTGCACATGAAGGTCAATCTTCAGTCTCGTAAATGCAATGGTGTGTGGAAACAAAATTGTTGAAAATGAAAGTGGTCTTCTGGATTCAGCATTACAGATTTTACGATGTGAAGATTTACGACCAAGTGAATGGGATAGATAAGCATCGGCAACAGAGCAGGAACAATAAGATTCTAAAGATGAGGGAACAGTATATGAAGATTTGGGATTTTAATGCATGTTATGAAATGTCCAAATTTAAATAAAGCTCCGGAAATAGAGTGCGAAACAGAATTTATGTATAAAGTAGGATAACAAGAAAGTGTCCTCAATTTTGATGAATATAGTAAAATTTTACAGTCTCTGAATGCTAAACAAATCTTTGGTGTCATTTTAAAATGGTGTAGAAATCTCAGAAAGTAACCAAAAAACAAAAGAAATTCCAAAACCTTTCCATCTTTTTGTTACCGGAGGAGCTGTGACAGGATAAAGTCATTTAATTAATGCAATTGTTAATAGGCAAAAAGAGAATTATGACACTCTGTGAGGACAATCCAGAGGGATCAACCGTATTACGTATGGCTCCAACAGGTTGTGCGGCAAAAAAAGAAACACCGTATACAGTGCTTTAAAAATCCCTGTAAGTAACAGTAAGAATTCAATCCTTCTTCCCCTTTCAGCAACAAAGCTTGCTATAATGCGTTTTTTTTTACAACATTTCAAAGTAATATTTATCGACAAAATTTCGATGGTTGGCTATTCATTGCTAATTAAATGACATTGTTCACCTCCGCTTTCAAGTCATAATGGGAACAGATTCTACAACATATTTTTGGAGTTGTAGGTGTTCTGGCTGTAGGAGCTTTTATCAACTTCAGCCAGTGGGTTGTAAGCATATATTTGCTTCATTGTCAAATGCGTTTAGCAAACTTATTTTTACATCTATGGCAAGATTAATTTAAATTTAGAGAAATCACTAAGATCATGAGACAGAAATCACACATCTATCAGGTATGTATGAGGTACGCACAGCTATCGTCATCGAGAGAAATAAAGACGCATGTTTAAAAAAATTAAATCCAAGTTTTTTTAAAGGATAATAAAGAAGCAATAATTGAGTTATGTTAATTTGTTTATTTATAGTACAAATCTAAAGCTTCAATATTTAATATATATTCCACATATATAGATATTATTGGATCACACCAAAGCTATTAATAGAATTGCATACGGTGGATCACTTACATCGAGGTGGCTGTTCGGAACAAATAATTCCGGCTTTACATTGGAGGGGTTCTGTCAATTCTGAATTCAGTCAAAATTTAGGAAGCAACAGTTACTATTGAATCGTCATTTATGATATGTTGATATAAAATTGATTTATGCGACCCTTGGTTGCTGATATAATTAATTATCATCTGCATGTATACTATGTACACATGCAGTATCAAATTACAGTAGCGGAATGGCCGAAGCTTCGCTTCACGTTGTTGTCACATCCCTCGAAGACGCTGAAAAACGAATAACAGATTTCGAAGTTGAGACAGTAACAAGTTTCACTATATTTCGTCGGAATAAGGGATTCAGAGAGGACATTAGTAAATACAAAATCTTTTCTGTATGTAATATTAAGAGTGTTATATATTATTCAAACAAGTTATTCAATTGAAGTCTAATTATTAAGAAAATAATGTTAATTAAGAAAAAATACCATTCAATGCATATTATATAATTAGCAGACTTGGGTGAACACAGAGTAACATGGGAAGATGTGAGTCGCTGGGAGAACCCAAAGATTTAGTACAATGGAACCCCTTGATAATATTAGGATGGGATGTACGAGAGTGTCCGAAATGTGAAGAAAAAGCAAAACTATCAGTTTGTAAAGGTGTCTTAAATTCTATACACAAAGGATATGGTTGGGTATCGACCCGGATTTTGTTTTCAATGCTATATTTTAAAATTTATATGAGAGGAGATCACGTGACACCCACCGAGATGGACGCTTAAAAATTCTGTCCAGTGTTTTGGTCTGTTTTTGGTGCTAATTTGTTGGGATTTTGATTCCGTTTACCTGAATTTTGGATAGCATATGTTAGTGAGTGTCTGGATACATTTTGTATTATTTTCTGTGAATTTTATACCCCGAAAATGCAAAGAAGAGGGAGATCAAATAATACAAAAAAAGTGTCTGATAAGAGTTCACTTCAGGGGACAGGCAACGCAGTCAATGCGAGCTCACAACAAAGCGAAGGTCTTCCCGAGTCGGTCCCGTTAGATAGTGAAAAGGGCAGTGTAGATAGACCACGGTCTATGAATAAGAACAAAACTGACGATCTAGACACTGAAGAACACAGTCTTAATGCTCAACTTAAGTATGTCTGTGAACAAGCAGAATGTAATTATGATGAAATTTCTACACTGAGGTCGGAAAACGCCTATTTGCGTAGGGAGGTAGAGCTGCTGCGATCAGTGGTTATTAGGATTGACAGAAAAATGTCTGTGATGGACAATGAAATCACTGATTTGCGAGCTAGGTCTGTGCGTGACAATATTTTAATACATAACTATCCATATTCCCATAATGAAGACCTTGCTTCTACTATGCCAGAAATTATTAAGCAAACACTAGGGGTAGACGTTAAATTCGTTTGAATTCACAGAAACGGAGTTCGTCCCCAGCACTCTGATCGGCCAGTGTCTATTACGGCCAAGCTGGTTGACGGTAAGAAAAAAGATGAAATTCTCAGCGCCCAGAAAATAAAAAAAATAGCGAGGGTTACCTTACCGTTTTACATCACCCCTCAACAACCTCTGTCCATCGTTTCTGCCAGAAATAAACTTTTTGACAAATCAGACTCTTTCAAAAAACAGAACATTACTGTTAAAATGTCAAAAAACAGCCTCACTTTACCAAATGGCGATAAATATAGCGAGGAAGTTTCGCTGCTCACCAATGCAGACGTTTTACAAATTGAAGCGCCTGAAACACAGAAATTAGATGACATTGTTACAAAAAGCGTAGATCCTGTACAAAATATAGATCCGAATTTTTTGCCATTGGATCTGAGGTAGACTCGGCGGAAAGTGTCCAAAACTTGTACAAGAAGGCCTGCATTGACCCCTATGTCGCTAGTTTTGACAGCAGAATCTTAGCTTACAGATTCCGTGAACACAAAAACGTGACTGAAAACTATCATGATGATGGTGAACATGGAGCGGGGCGACGCCTCCTTAAATTTATGCAAGACAATAAAATTATCAATGCGGCTTTCGTTATGACGAGATGGATGGGAGAGCATATTGGACCCGAGCGCTTTACCATCATGGAGAACCTCCTGAACGATCTTGCAAATCTATTATAGGAACGATAAAAACTGTGTGAGTGAACTAAAGTGTGAATAGGGACTTTCTCTGGTTCGTAACATAACTATTCTGTTTTCCTTGGTTCAATTTTTTTATTGACTATTGCGGAAATAAGAATGCCACTGTACGGTTCTGAATTTCATTTCTGTGCATTACCGGAATTCGAAATTTTATTCCAATAAATTTAAACTTTAGCTTTCGTTTTATTTCCGATGTAGATAATTTTGTTTGTTGATGTCATCATTACATTGATCATGCACCTTTAGATCTCTATAATTCAACCCAATGCACTTCTGTCATTTCTCTTTTCTTTCTCTCTTTTCTTTACTTTCCTCTTTCCTTATTGCATTTAAGCACGACATGAGAGCTGGATCTTACAGAAAAGGAAAAACCAAGGTAACATTTTTGCAGTTTTTTTCGCCTGGTAAATTTAAAATCTTATGTCAGAGTTAAAGATAATATCTGCAAATTGTCAGGGCCTTCATGATTTTAAAAAAAGAAAAGATGTTTTACAATACTACAGACAATTGAAGTGTAATGTACTATGTTTACAAGATACTCATTTTACTACAGATATGGAGGAAGAAATTAGGAATGAATGGGGATATGATGTATATTTTAATTCCTTCTCGTCTAAGTCCAGAGGTGTAGCAATATTTTTAAATAATAATTTTGAATATAAAGTTCACAACAAAGTGAATGATAACTCTGGTAACTTTTTAGCACTTGATATTAGCCTTGGGGATGTACGTACAAGTCTTATTGCAATTTATGGTCCAAATGACGACGATCCTGGGTTTTATAATATGGTTTGAGAATCAATAGATAATTTGAACAATGAACATGTTATTCTCGTAGGGGACTTTAATTTAGTTATAAACCCAGATATGGACTATCATAACTATCTTCATACTAATAATCCTAAAGCAAGAGAAAGGTTATTAAAAGTTATTTCTGGCGAAAATTTGTCAGATGTATTCAGAGAAATTCACCCAGAAAAACAAAGATATACATGGCGCAAGCCTCATCCATTTAAACAAGCAAGGTTAGATTTTTTTCAGATATCAAACTCATTGTTGAGTATGATAAAAGAGACTGATATTTTATCAAGCTACAAATCTGATCATTCTCCTGTATACCTCAATCTAAAACTGAGTAATTTTACTCATGGAAAGGGATTATGGAAATTTAATAACTCAATTGTCGCATGATTCTGAATTTATTAAAACCATTAACAAGACTATAATGCAGATAAAAGAAATTTATGATTTACCGGTGTACAGTAAAGAATATATATTGTCTAATGCTGAAATACAATTTATAATTAATGATCAACTTTTCCTTGAAACTCTTCTAATGGAAATAAGAGGGAAAACAATATCTTATTCTAGTTTTATTAGAAAAAGGGATAAAGAAAAAGAAATTATATCTGATATTGATAAATTAGAAGAAATCTATGAGCAAAACATAATGTTTATTAATGATAATAAGAAAGAGTTGGAGAATATAAGAAATCATAGATTAATGGGAAACTTAGTGAGATCAAGAGCGAAATGGACAGATGAAGGAGACAAACCTACAAACTATTTTTTGAATTTAGAAAACAGACATTATACAAATCAAATAATTCCTAAATTAATCAAAGATGAAGGGACTCAGGAAGAAATAACAAATCAAAGTGATATCTCAAAAGAAATATAAAGTTTCTATAAGAATCTTTACAAAGCTAATGATGAAAGCGCTGACTATGATTTAAATGAAATTTTATCAGACACAGACATTAAAAAGTTGAATGATATTCAAAGAGTTTCATTAGAAGGGGAACTTTCTTACACCGAAGCAACATCTGTTCTAAGGAATATGTCAAATAATAAAAGCCCTGGCAGCGATGGCTTTACTACAGAATTTTATGAAGTTTTTTGGAACAAAATTGGATATTTTGTGGTAAGGTCCTTAAATGTTGGATACGGCATGGGTGAATTTTCGGTAACACAGAAACAAGGTATTATCACCTGTATCCCAAAGGAGGGTAAAAGTAAATTTTTCTTGAAAAATTGGAGACAAAAAACTCTTTTAAATGTAGTTTATAAAATAGGTTCTAGATGTATTGCTCAAAGAATAAAAACTGTTCTTGATACAATAATTAGTTCTGATCAAACAGGCTTTATACCGGGTAGATATATTGGTGAGAATACCAGATTAATATATGATTTAATGCAATACACAGAGGAACATGACATCCCTGGCGTTTTACTGTTGATCGATTTTGAGAAAGCATTTGACACAGTGTCCTGGAAATTCAAACATAAATGTCTAGATTTTTTCAATTTTGGTCCATCTATTCATTCGTGGATATATACTTTTCAAAGCAATATAGAATCATCTGTTACACAAGCAGGACACCTCTCAGATTTTTTTAAACCTAGCCGAGGCTGTCGCCAATGTGACCAAATTTCTTCGTATTTGTTTTTATTATGTGTAGAGTTTCTTGCTCTCAAAATAAAAAGTAATAAAAATATAAAAGGTATTGAAATTAACGAAATAGAATATTTAATGTCTCAGTATGCTGATGATACTGCAGTAATGGACTTTTACGAGGAGCGCTGACTTTTACAGTTGACGCTTACTTCTACACTAGGGCTATGTACGGTAGCTCCTTTACGATATAAATATTTAGCTGAACATTTTATTAAAAGAAAATAATGGTTATTTCAATGCACATATAAGTTGTCCTGGAAGAAAACGACAACGACCCTACCCTCAGCTCCCGGACTTCACAAGTTAGTGCCCCTAACACCATACCTATGACCACAAGAGAAGTTTTCTTATGCATTATCAATTATGTACTTCGTACATGATACAAGTTTAAATGTCCAAGTAAACATTATCTGTAGAAGTCAGTGCTTCTCGTAAAAGTCCAGTACTAGATGGGTCTGAAAAATCCCTGAGAGCCACTATTGAGGAATTGAATAATTTTAACACACTCTCTGGGCTAAAAATCAATCTATCAAAAACACAATTAGTTTGGATAGGTAGCAAGAAATACTCAATTGAAAAATTATGTAATGAAATGAATTTTCATTAGACAACCAGCTTTAAAATATTAGGCATTCATTTTGATGTTGACCTGACAAATATTCCCAAACTTAATTATGACTAAAAGCTGGTAAAAATCAAAAGTATTATTACTCAGTGGAACAAAAGGCATACCACTCCTATTGGCAGGGTTACGCTGATAAAATCTCTACTTATCTCAAAAATGAACCATCTTTTTATCTCTTTACCAACACCGTCAAGCAAATTCATAAAAGATTTGAACAATATTTTGTTTAATTTCCTTTGGAAATCTAAGGTGGATAAAATTAAAAGAAAACAAGTTACTCAAGACTATCCTAATGGAGGCCTAAAAATAATTGAAATTAATAACTATATCAAAGGTCTGAAATCATCATGGATTAAAAGATTACTGTTCAGTCAAAATCCAAAATGGAAAACTTTATTAAATGAAACTGTCAATTTTGACAAAATCTTCAAAACTGGATCAGATTACATTAATGATATTTTGCACCTTATAAGAAATCCTTTTTGGAAAGATACATTGATTGCTTTTCGAGATATTCAAGATAAAATGAAGATAAAATCATGGCAAGAATTTATAGCTCAACCAATTTGGTTTAATAAAAAAATTAAAATTGGAAAAAAGTCCATTTTCTATATTGAATGGTATAATAAGAATATTATATATATTAATGATTTGCTTGATCAGAATGGAGCATTTTTGAGTTTACGAGATCTCCAGAATAAGTTCAACATTAAAACTAATTTTCTACCATACTATGGTATACAAAATTCTATTACAACCAGTATCAAAAGTGAGGATATTGTCAAAGAAAACAATAACCCTAGACCAATTATACCATTTTACATAAGACTATTTTGTTCATCCAAAAAAGGTACCAAAATATGTATGACACACTAAATACAGAAGACAATGTCACATCTTTTTACAAATCAAAATTGGGAAAATATTTCACTCTATCTAAGTTACAATGGAAAGCAATTTTTCACTTACCTTTTATTCGTACTAAAAGTACAAAAATACAATGGTTACAATTAGAACTAGTACTACTTGTAACGGGAACCGTTACAGATGTTCCCCAAACGCTCCCCAACTCCCCTTTGGTGCCATATTCCCTGTAAGCCTAAATAAATAAGACAACCTCTGTTCATTTTTGACTTTAACAACGTTTTCCCAGAAGGATACGAATTATATTCAAATTTTAGAATTGTACGCGAGCACACATGAATGCATGTGCTTAATGATCATATCATCTTGTCTACACTATCTATATATTTTAATATACTATATATTATAGCATTTAGATCAAAAGTATTAAAAATCACTCATTCAAGTGTATTTTTAATTTCACTCGTTCCAAATGCACGCACGTGCGTTCACGTGCATGATGACCATACCTTCTTGTAGGAGGCCCTTATATCTATCTATGTTCTAAATCTCATCCTGTTTCGTTGAAAACCCAGGGAGTTACAGCCATTTCAAGTTTCAGCCAATCAGATTGCAGCACACGTGCATCCGCGAGATTTCATGATTAATTTTTTAAAACCATATAGTAGGATATCCTAATGCATGACAATGTTTTAAATTTCAAAGCATTTCGTCAAAAAACAAAGGAGATATAGACATTTAAAGTTTCAGCCAATCAGTTTGCAGCACACGTGCATGCGCGTGATTTCTTGAAATTTTTTGCATATCATATTGCAGGCTATCCTAATACATGACTGTGTTTTAAATTTCAAAGCATTTCGTCAAAAAACAAAGGAGATATAGCCATTTAAACTTTCAGCCAATCAGATTCCAGCGCACGTGCATGCGCGTGATTTCGTGAAATTTTTGCCATATCATATTGTAGGCTATCCTAATTCATGATAAACTTTTAAATTTCAAAGCATTTCGTAAAAAAACAAAAGAGATATTGAGATTTTTGTTTCAGCAAATCAGATTGCAGCGCACGTGCATGCGCGTGAGTTCATGCAAATTTGACAATGTCATATTATCAACACTATTAATATATCCTTATGTAATGAGTTTAAAAGCATTTCATCAAAAAATGTAAAAGTTATGGCCATATTAAGTATATCAGTCATTTCACTCATTTCACGCGCCCGCACGTGCATGCGTATGCGCACAAAATGACCTTCGTTCCGCACACCTACACAACACACCTATTAACCCTAAAAAGGTTTTAGCTCAGTTGGGTGAACAGTTTCTGAGAACACTCGCGGACAAAAAAAGTACCGGAGAACAAATAAGAAAAAAAAAAATAATAATAAGAAACCGAGTAAAAACAATATGTTCCCAAACTCCGTTTGGGGAACATAATTAACCATCAAATCTTAACTACTAATGTATTCATGTTTAAAGTGGGGATGAAAGATAGTAAAATGTGTAATTTTTGTAATTCAGCTGAAGAAACAATTTATCATATACTGTGGGAATGTCCCCTTGTTCAAGATCTCATTAATCTATTTTTTGAATTTTGTCAAACAAGGGATATTGTTATTCCAAGAGATCCTCGTTCTTTTATTTTGGGATTAGATCTTGACTCAAGCTGTAAGAATCTGTACCAGATATTCCTAATTCTCAAATCCTACATATACAAAAAGCGGTGTCTTCATGAAAAATTATCAATCCATGGACTACTTATAGATATCAAAACTCATCTTTCAACTTTGAAGTACTTAGCTACCAAAAATTGTAATCTTGAAGATTTTCATAAAGATTGGGAAATTTGGCTTTTCATACTTAGAAGGCTCCGACTATTTTGCTCGATTTTTAGAATCACCTACAGTGATCAAATAAATGTTTATACAGACATGTTTTTTTTCCTAATTTGTTAATAAGCAGCTTCTCTTCCCTTTCTCTTCCCTTTCTCTCTTTTCTTTTCTTTCCCCTCAATCAGCAATTATGAGACTTATCCTTATTGTAATGTATATGATGTTATAAAAAAATTGTTGATTTGTACTTGCACTTGTGAAATGAAAAAAAAAATTATAGAAGCTAAAGTCTATGAAATAAATTTGTATAATTAATTGAAAAAGCATATCAGATGATAGAATGGAATAAAATTGCATTATATCTACCATATTTATATAAATATGGTATTGTATAGAATCATTTTTTTCTGTTTGGTACACAGACATACATATAGCCAGTTTAATTCCTGTGTATCCCAAGCTATAAGTGTATTTTCTTGATTACCAGCTATTATATTAATGTCTTCATAAGAAAATGGTTTATATGAAAGTGTATAACTTGAGGAATGTTATATTTCTAGACTTTGGAAGGGAAGACCATTCCTACACACAAAAAGGCAGGACGTTGGTGAAAAACACCAAATAGCAGGATTGTCCTGCGAGAATTTACTCCAAAAGATGTTTTATTTTTCCAGAATGTAAGGTAAGTTACTGATTCTCTTATACACTGTTAGCATAAGAAGCACCACTATTTGTACTATAATTTAAAAGATTTAAAAGTTTTTATGTAACAAATTCTAACTATATGTATCTCTCAGAAAATTTTGGGAAGATCAAAACTAGAAAGGAGAACTATTAAGAATAGGTAACTGGTTTGAATGGTAAATGAAATACTGTACAAGTGGATATTTTAAAGAAATACAAATTAAGTAATTTCTCCTTAAAAATTGTACTTTATTTTTAGTAAGAAGTAATTTTTTTAGTAAGAAGTGATTTTAGTGATTTTAAAATGCCTACGAAAGAAGTTTTTTCAAATAAAACGCAATTAATATTAAGCGATATTCCATCTCGGTGATTTCAACGACCTCTCTAATAATGCAAACATTAAATCATAGCTAAAAATTCTGCTGATACTGTATATCATTTTCCATTCAAACACACAATTACTCAATCAGCGTTTATCCATAAAACACCACCAAAAGAATCAGAGAGTATCATCCTATCACACAACTCCGCCTTTACAACCATATCCCAAAGAAATATCCAACAAGAAAATGAAGCCTTCGCAGGCCCAGGGGATTCTATCCTAACCGATCTAAGGTGAACAATCAATACAATATTCTTGAAAAAATCACATACAATACCTTATAAACTATTCTTTTAAATTCAGATTGTGTATGTAATTCAAAATAAAAATACACATCGCTAATTTTCGTGAAGCAATTTTAAAGTGTATACTGATAAGAGTATAGTGAGATCTAGAAGACATTGGTGAATATTGGCATCCGTATTTTTCTATCTAGTGGATTCATCTTTCAAACTTATTCTCTTCTTTCTCCAACTTTTTTGTAGAAGACATCAAAGAGACGTCATAGACGGAAAAGAAGACGCCAACATCCTCTCCATCAAGAACTAAAGTCTCCAAGAGAACTGAAGTCATGAGTGTCAACCTCAAACAGATGGACACTGTCACTACCTGGAGTATGAATTTTGTTTCCGTGTTAAAACTGTTCGTTACTGGAACTGTCTTAAATACTTGCGCATAAGGAATGGACATTGACATCAAGGTTAAAGTGGCATGGGAAGAGAAGATTCATATACTTTTCTTTTTCATGATGATGATTATAGGAATTATGTTACTGGACAAGTATTTAAAAATGCTCAACAGATCATAAATTTGTTTTTGTGATATTCTTTAAAAATTTGACCTCTCTAAAGTACTATTCGCTTCATTATTTATTTCATCTTATTTTTAATTCTTTAACTTGTAGTGTTTTTTCAGCTTGTTGTCAAAGTAATGAAGAAAAATATTCAATGTCTAATGGATGAAGGTGTCACAAAGTAGCTGAAATGAAGCGTCATCTGTAGTTTTAGTAAAAAAAGATCTTGGAAAGACAACCACACAGAATTGACGCTTCTATCCATTATATAGGAGATCAGAAAGGTAATGGATTCGTATAAAAATCAAACAAGGTTAGGTGGTATATTATATACAAACGTTTATAAAATACTCTGAATTTATTTAAAAACCAATTGTACATGCACTACTAGGACTAGTATTTAATTGATTTAAAGGTCATGCAAGGAAAGAAGGAGATATGTGTACTTGTTTTTATTTAACAGTTTGATTCATTTCTGTTGCAGATTTTCCAAGGATGATAAAGAAAATCTTGAGCAGTTGTTGGAGAAATATACATGTGAGTCAATAAATAAAAAAGACAGCTTCTATCTTGATATCTCTGAGTATGTAAATGGATTCATCATAAGTAATTTAATTTCATAATTAAAGTATATTGTTAATTTGCAAAGTAATTTAAAAGCAAAAGTATACTTGACAGACATTTATCTGACTTTTTATATTTTTGTAACATTTCGATCATTACAACTCTCTCATCATGCGAAGAAGTTCTCAAATTTCACGAGTATTTGTACAGGTAAAAGAAAATACCATCGCTTGGAAAAAGGAATTAAAGAAATGCACAGCACAACAACTATTACATGTACAGGAGATGTGTCTATCAACTATTACATGTAAAGAGATATGTGTAACAACTATTGCATGTATAAGATATATGTCTATCAACTATTACATGTATAACAGATGTGTCTATCAACTATTACATGTATAAGATATATGTCTAACAAACACTAATATAACATGTATATGATTAATTGATTATTGTTTTTTTACGCCGAGTCGGCAATATTTCAGCCATATTTCGGCGGAGAAATTTAAATACTGTATAAGATATATGTCTAACAACTATTACATGTATTAAATATATGTCTAACAGCTATTACATTTATAAGATATATGTCTATCAACTATTACATGTATAAAATATATGTCTAACAACTATTACATGTATAAGATACATGTCTCACAACTATTACATGTATAAGATATATGTCTAACAGCTATTACATGTATAAGATATATGTTTAACAACTATTACATGTATAAGATATATGTCTATCAACTATTACATGTATAAAATATATGTCTATCTTACCTTTCGGGTATCATCAGAGCTTTAAAGATAAATCTTTTTATTTATGAATTTATTGGCGGTATAATAACTGTTGTAAAAGTTTATTACAGAACTGAAGATTTCCTATTTGCTGGCCAGACAGATATGGCAAAAAAGATTATTCAATCTGTGTGGTCAAGAAATTTGTTTGTTGGATGCGACGTACAAAACAACAAAACATGACCTACCAGCATTCCTCGTATGTGTCAACGCCAATGTTGGTGACACCATTGTTGGCTGCTCCATTACTACAGATGAAACAAAGAAGTAGATAAAGAAAGGACTGCAGTTGCTAAAGCAATGGAATGTAGCCTGCCATCTAAAATATTTTAAGACTGATTTTGATTCATCTGAAATTAGTGTCATAGAGGAAACTTTCAAAGGAAAGACTGATTTTTTTTTTGCTATTTGCCGAAGTATGGCTAATTACATTTTCTTACAGGTGAATGAGAGTTAAAAAGATGAATTTTTTGCAATATATTAGCAATTACCGTAAAAATAGTATTAAGAAATATTAAATACATGTAAATGAAAGTATGATGTTCAAACAATATTTCATTTTTGCTCAACAAGTTGTTTATCACAGCAGAGTACTGGCAAGTTGTTTAAATTGGAGTGTGTGGGCTTTTTGTTGTGTGTGCTCTCATCCAACATCTTTTTCGTTTCATCAAATCGCACCTCTTCTGAGAGTGTTCAATATTAACACACCGGTATTTAAAAGCAATTTGAAAGCTAATTATAATGCATTTTATGAAGACAGTCTTGTTTATATGTAGAAATTAAAGTGGAGAAAATCTGTGGTTAAGAAGAAAAGTGGATGGGATGAAATGAAGAAGAGGAAGATCACAGAGGCATTAGAGTTATCGTACATGTCCTCCGAGGAACAAGTTGTCAGTGACGACGAGCCGTTTTTATTTATTGTGAAACCTCTTCCTTGAAAGTATGATGAATATAATAGATACATGGAAGATATGAACGGAATCAATTATATATTTGTTCCTGTCATTTAAAGTATGATAAAGGGAAATTAAACTTTTATATGTGAGTCATAATAAAAAGTTAAAATACGTGTATTAAATTACAAACATAAATTTTTAACTGATTTATCACTCCTTAAAGACACTCAATATTTTTACTTTGTAGAAAACAGAACCCCAAAAATTCCATGCTTTGGAAGAGAAGATGAGGACACCAAGCATCCCTAAGGAAAACCCTTATTACATGAGGAATTTACTGCGCTGAATGAGCTGATCGAGTGTATCCAATCAGATACAATGATACAGACAATGTATTTAGTGAATTACATCTCCGAATATGTGTAAAAATATAGTAAGCGAAGTTTCCTTTAAAATGTTGTGAAAAATATAGACTGGGTGATATTGGCTCAAAATTGAAATGTTATAATAACTAATTGTTGGTTCACTTTTTTGTGAAAATTTATTTATACATTATGAATGAATTGAAATTGCTTAATCAAACATATCTTTAAAAAAGTCTTAGCTGCATGGAATGAGCTGATTGAGTGTATCCAATCAGACTTAGCACAGACAATGTATTTGGTGAATTTCATCACAGACCATGTAAAAAAAATGCAAGCAAAGAGTTTGTTTTAAAATTTTGTGAAAAATATAGACTGTATGATATTGTCATTTAAAATTGGAATGTTTATACTTTTTAGTGAAAATTGTTTTATACTTGTACGAATGTATTGAAATTGTTATAATATCATTGTCGTTTTGACCGTAACAAAATCAAACATATCAAAATATTATTATTCTATTCTAGTGTCTTCTTTTTTAGTTTACGAATGCTATGAAGAATTTATAGTCTAATACTCATAGAAAGATTTTAAACCAAGTCAAAGTAAATTAAGGAAATAATTGAATGCATTTTAAAATTCTTATAATCGTCAAAATCACTTAAGATCTTTAATGTCTTGATTAGAGAATTTTTTTTAAATTAACCATAAAACTGATTATATTAAGTAAGGATGCATATATCATTGAAAAAACAAAGAAGATAATATTAAAAGGCAGTAAACAATATCTTTATTAACGGAAATATTTATACTTACTGTTTTACATTCACTGTGTGGTATATTGTCAGTGTAAGTGACTTCTGTGTTAATTTTACAAATTGAGCATCCTTTTATAGCATTGGATTTAAGAAATGACCATGACCTCAGATTTTAACTTCATCATGACTTAATTTGACCTTTCCTGGCCATGAAAACGTGTCCTTCACCTCTTAATCTTCATTTTCACCTTAATAAGTAACTCTCATTTTTGATCCAATTTCAGCCTATGACTTTCATTTGGATCTTATTTTAACCTCCATCTGAACTTTGAATAAGTGACTCTCTTCTTGAATTAATTCTAACCTGTGACCTTTTTTTTTCATTCTTGAAAAACAGATGTACAAGAAGGATATGGAAATAACGAACAGTATTCAATCTCAACGTCCATTAAACAAATATACAAAATAAGAGCAGAGCAAACACGGACCTCCGAAACATCAGAGGTGGGATCAGGTGCCATTGAGGAGTGAGCATCCCCTGCCGACCGGTCACACCCGCCGTGTGCTCGTTGTCATAATCAGGAAATAACGGAAAAAATCCGTGGTCAATTCAGTGTATAAATAATGGACTAACAATTGGTATGAAAAACGTCAGTCAGCATTTCATTCAATGATAAATTGTATTTGCTGACAAGGTCATTGTATCGACCATAGAATTTACGAAATGATGACTTTAAACGAGACTGTTGATATTCTTGTTTCATCAACTTGCTTGTCAATAATTTACCTCGTTTAAGAAATTGTTCATACGTAGAGCATGCTCTTGCGTATCGAATCAACTGAGATATAAATACTCCGTATGCAGGTGATGAAGGTATATTGCTGCATAAGTAAGGGAAGTTGACGATAGAAAAGTTAAAGTCATCACGTTTATCATATAGCTTGGTTGTTAGATTACCATTAGTGTCTTTTTCAAGTAAAATATCCAAGTATGAAGCAGAAGTGTCGGACTCTGTGGTATCTTTTATCTCAAGCTCACCAGGATATATCGTGTCGACGTAGGAATGGAAATTATCATTATTAATTGACAATACGTCGTCGATATATCTAAATGTCGAGTTGAAGGCCACAGCAAGTGTTTTCTTCTTTTCACGCAAAAGATTTTGCATAAATTCTGCTTCATATGAATATAAAAATAAGTCTGCTAATAACGGAGCGCAATTTGTACCCATGGGAATTCCAATAGATTGTTGGAATACCTGGTCTCCAAAAACCACATAGATATTGTCAATCAGAAACTCAAGCATCTTCTTGATGTCAACTTCAGAGTACTTATGTGTGCAATCAGAATCTGTTTTAACAAAATAATTCTTCAAATGACCAATGACGAGGTAAGTAAACTTACGAGTTCCATTTTTGTTGAAGAAGCAGCTGTCAATGATATCAAAAAGCCTGGATTTTAATTTGTCGTGGGGAAATGTTGTGTATAAAGTTGAAAAGTCGTAAGTTTTTATGCTGTTGATTTTTGTAAAGTCTTGTGATTTCAAATTGTCCAAAAGTTCTTTAGAATTTTTAAGTATCCACATCTGATTTACACCACTTCTTGAATTTATAGTTGTACAGTACTCTTGAAGTTTTTCCTTCACTACTGTCAATATTTTAGTGAGAAGTAACGAAAGAGGCTTGTGCCAATCACCTTGATGTGACATTTCATTTGACCCTATTTTAACATACATGTAGTTGACTCTAAAAGCATATGACGCAGAAGGAAGAGTGTGACCTTGGACAACTTCAAAAATGTATGTGACCTTAGACAGACCCATAGAAGGGTGACTCTAGAGGGACCCCACTGGTGCAGTGACCTCATGATAATGAGTGACCCCAAACAGACCTTGGGAGTTGTGACCTTAAATGACCCCTGACCCTAAACGGACCCATGACGTCACTGACTCCAAACTGACCCCAGACTACTACCCTTACTACTTTCGTTTCAAAAATGATGCAAGAGTTCAAAACTACGCCGCATACTTTGAATCTTCATTTTTGTTTCTATCTAAAGTTCTTATTCTATTGTGTTTGGAAAGTGCTGCTAGAATCGTACGGTTTACGAGAATTAATGCATTTTTTCCGATGTAATGAACAAAATGTAAAAAATTTGGGAGGGTTTCGTCCGAAAGTGTTGAATAATTATTTCTATGGTATTCCAACATTCTATTGGAATTCCCATGAGTACCAATTGTGCTCCGTTATAAGTAGGGATATCTCTATATTCATATGAAGCAAAATTTGTGCAAAATCTTATGCGTGAAAAGAAGAAACACTTGCTGTGGCCTTAAACTCGACATCTAGATAAATGGACGACGTACTGTTAATTAACAATGCGAATTTCCATACCTAAGTCCATACGATATATCCAGCAAAATTGGAAAATCTGCGTTCTGAAGTTAAGGAACTTAACAGTCGACATGTTGAATTACAAGCTCGAACAATGAGAGACAACCTGATTTTCTACAGTATCCCCGAGTCTAAAGATTAAAATTGTGAATAGAAAATAAAAAAAAAAACATCTGTGCAAGAAAAATTAGAGATAAATCAAAATGCAGATTTTCATAAGAGTTCATCAGATGGGACGCAAGTGAAGCCAATTGTTACAAAATTTGTTCTGTTCAAGGAAAAGGAAATGGTGAAGAAGGCTGCATATAAGTTGGCAGGAGAAGAAAATAAACAATTTGGAATTAGTGAACAATTTCCCCGCGAAATTAATGAAAAAGAGGACAAAACTTTTCCGTATTTTAAAGCTGCGAAGCAACAAGAGAGGAAAACGCAACTCATTTACGATAAACTTATCATCGATCGGAAACTTTTCACACCTGACTAATCAGACGAGGACGAAGAGCATGGTAACAATTCAAACTTGCCGCCAGGACGACGTATAGACCCGCGCTTATCAGCAGCGGCTCCCGAATTAACACCGAGAGGTGGAGGACAAAGAGGAGCCAGAAGAAAATCGGGACGTCGATGGAAGGTGTCGTGAAAACGAACCCGGATATCTTAATGAATCATGAGACTTTTTAAAAAAATCTATTAAACAACCTAGTATACGAAAATATAAGAAACTAGAAAACTGACCAGTCAGCAAGGGCCCCGCTGAGGGGTAGAGATATAAGGGTGAAGCTCAATGAATGAGAGTTTTACTTGATTACATGTTTTAAAAAAATAAAGATTATAAGTAAAAACTGTATTTTCAAATTTTCAAGATAATTCCTGAATGTCATAAAAACCTGTAAATAGTAACCTTGTATTAACATAAAACAGGGAAAACCTCATGTCTTATTAAAAAAAATATATTAAATGTGTATTTAAAAAAGATTTAAGCAGGTGTTTTATAAAATGCAAGCCTTAAGTGAATGTAAATATCACCCAGGGTTGACCTCAACTTCAAAACAAACATCAGTTGCAGACAAAGGTGTTCATTAATCTTCATGTGACACATAAAGATAAGCCTCTAAATTTTCTGCAGCAGGCTAGATAATTAATCCCGAGGGATTAATTGTACTGCTCTCTCATCCTTTTCGTCTAAATTTACAATAAGAACTTTTTTAGCTCTGAAAGAATGGGATTATTATCTGATTATCTGTTTATTAACAGCATTAAGGCAGCAAAAAAATATATATTTATACCCCGGTATATATTAAGAATAAATAATTAAAAAAAAATATAGAGGTAATATTATAAAATGATATCTTCATATATATCTTGATTTTAGAATTCAATAAAATTATCATAAATCATTGTGTACAGTATTTTAACCAAAACAAAGTATGAACATTATTTTAAATCCATATTTCAGAGAATGTACACATCATTCAAAATTGACCTTAACTTAAAAACAAAGTTCATTTGCAGACAGAGGCAGTACATCATTAATCTCAATGTGACAGATAAAGATAATGCTTAGGATTTTCTTCATGTGGAAGGTTAATTAATCCCAAAGGACAAATGGTACAGCCTTCCCAGTTTACAATGGTAACATTCTCAGCAGTTATCTCTCTTTGCCCATTCATTCTTATATAAATTTAAGAAATCTACCCCACCACCCCAGCTCCAAACCAGTGGACATAGAGACCCAAACTTAGCATCAAAATATGTATTTCTGCATACTGAACTACCATACCAAATTTGAACTTGATTGGGCAACCATAAAAAAAGTTATTAGAAAAAAACAGAAAATTTGTGGACGGAAGAGTGACAGACGGACGGACAGACAGAGTGATTACTATAGGGCACCCGCAAATCCTTGCGGGGCCCTAATAAGGTATCATTTTTAAACATCTATCGAGATATAATAACGGGTTGGTCACGCGGTCCCACTAAACAGAGTACGCTTGAACGATAGAGTACTTTAGAGTACGCTAATAAAATTTTATAGTTTAATGCAATTAAACTGCTTTTTGTATGTTTTTATACTTAAGTTTAACATAATAAACATATATTTCAAATAAAATAGTAGTGTATGAATTATATTTCCAATTCCAATTGTTTTCTCAATGATAAACACTACTAAAGTAAATCTTGTTAATTTTATAGTAAAACCTGTGGTATGTTTATTTCTCTATTGAAATACTACTGTATGAATATGAGTGGCGTATAAATACACTACAAAATAGTAGATGTTTTGTTTATTTGTTTACTTAGTAATAAAATATGATACATCTTTTTCTACAAACAAAATAAATCTTGAATTAACTTCGGATCAAAAGAAAGTCGTAAGCGCAACGATGTCCAAAATCAGCGAGGTCGAGAACTCCATTTCCGTTCACAGCCTATCTGGTGCACGTGGAGAAATAGGTACAGCCACACTTCATCATTTGATAAGGAGGATATCGTCCCTCGGTCATTACCATCCTACTTTGAACGAATCTCAACTTCCTCCTCATATTTAACATTTGTAAGCAATTCAACCGATCCCTCTCTCCTTAATGGCCCTAAGTGCCGAGTTTAGGACAATATTTCATACGATGGCCGATAGCGGCCGTCAATTTACACTTATGTTATGTGTGTAACGTGTACAGTGTTTTCTATGAAACTCGATGACAAGTTACACTTAAAACTAAAAAGTGTACAAAGTGTACAGCTCATTGCAAAATTCCATGTACACTCTACACCAACGTAATGTGTGTAAAGTGTCAGGAAAAGTTTCATGTACACTCTACATCTAAAGGTGGTATCAAGTAACAAAATGGAAAGAAAATTTCCAATTTTTTTCATTTTTCTTCCTCCCTCACTGGTACCCCTCTCCTATTTTAATTGGTTCGTAAATCGTCGCAGTTTCAAGACACGCACGTGTTTCTTGGATTCGCAATAGCTATTGCAGCAAACTTGCAGATTCTGGGGGAAACTCTGATAGGGGAACATGTAAGTTATTAATTTCTAAATGTTGTAATATAATTTAATCAAATTATATTATATTTCCAAATTTATGTGGAATTGAAAGGAAAGAAGGAAATTGTTTTTTTTTGTAGGTCTACGTGCATTCCAATACGTAATTCGGGGGATGATGATGAAACAATTATTTTATTTCCTCTTCCGAAGGACCGTGATTTGACAATCAGTGACTTGCGTAAGTATATGTACATGTAATGGATATTTTATATTGTTACCTAAAATTCATTGCTAATGTTTCCTAGATAATTCTAAGTCTGGTGCTTCTCATTTAATTTTATAATAGACAAACGGTATATATATATGTCTACCCCTCTAAACTATAAAATCATATTTATATGATTCAATTTTCCTTGCTTTCATCACTTTGAATTAAGGCATTTCTCTCTTCGTTTTCCGATAAATATAACGTCTGTGTAATGCACATTTATTTACAAGTACCATATTTGCATTGATTTAGTACCAATTAAGAACAAAACTAGAAAAATAAAAAAAATTATCTTGTATAGGTTAAATAATGTTACAATAATAAAAAGGACCGTCAAGTAAGTTTTTCTTGATGTGAGTGTAATTTTCACGTCTTCACATCAATTAATTGTCAATCAAGTTGCACGTGTATTAACACTGATTAAGGTGTATCGACAAGCAAGTTTATTTTCAAAACCTGAAGGTTTTGCAAGTGCATATAGGCAACACCCATCAGCCACGCAATTCTAAATTTAGAGGACCCGACACAGTGCTGCGATTTGAATGAGTAATTAATGATTGACTGTTTTGTTATAACCGCAATAAATGTGTTTCGGCGGTTTGATATCGTATTGGTGTATTAAAAATCTAAATCACAGTCCCGCTTTAAATACCTCAGGGATCTAACCGTAATTTCTATTGTGGCAAAATAGCGTTTGTAAGCAAATCACCAATACTTTCATGTTAACATATGCAATCATTGGTTTTGTTTGAAAGATTTTTTTGCATGTTCCATGTTTCTTTTTTAATATTCCGTTATGGAACGGTTGACAGATGCTGACAACAAAGCAAGTTTCTGCCCGCTTTATGTTGTAACTTGTATCGATTATAATCGCTTTTAAAAATTGCACGTGCAGATTTTCATAACTTATGTAATTGACATCTTAGTAAATAATTATATAGGCAATATCATAACGGGGAATTCTTGATTTTTCTAACTATCCCTGCCTTATGTACTACAGGCTTTTAGATCCGCTCCCGAGAATGGTGTAATTTCTATGCATCTGTCAGCATGTAAATCTGTGTTAGTTAATAATTAGTATGTACATGAAAAGAAACATGTTTTTCACTAAAATTGAATTATAAGCATTGACTATGTAAATTATTTAGTGTGCGATTCTTTTTTTAGATTCATTTCTCGATGATTAAAATAAATTTATATATAGTCAATCCTATACATTGTCTTATCATTCCTTATTAAAAGGGGGAATGCCAGTAAATTGTACTTATAGTTTGCTTTGTCAATGCATTTCTGTATTTATCTCCCCTGCCTTTATGATGCACAGTTGTGATAAGAAATTACGACAAGTCAGTCTAGATATTTATTGCGCAGAGGTCGTGAACTTGCGCCAATCTAATTGGGGTGTTGATAAAACTGTCGGTGTAGTTTTAGTTAATTGAGGAAATTGTTCTGCCCTATGGGATAAGATATCACACTCAGCTGGATTTATCATTGCCTGTACTTTTAACAATTGGATTCAGAAACACACCGTATACTTGCATTAAAATACATCTGTTATAAAATTTAAAATAATAATGATAATGATTATATGATTCAGTTAACGCTAGTATTTTATGAAATATTAATTTAAGTTTCAATTAAATGAACCATGCATTGGTGAATTGCTATGTAAATGGTTGTTAAATGTTTGATTTTAAATTTGTTTTGCTTCCCAACTTCTTGCGGCACAGCAGAGGTCTGTCTGGGAGGGGGAGCTTGCGAGCCAGCATCTCTATTAATCTCCAATTTGTAACTGTCATTGTGGGATGACCTGGTATAAAAGGGGGTCAATTTTCTATAATTAACTGTAGACTTGTACTTTTGAAAATGTCAGAGGAGCAATTGAGACATCGCGTGGAGATCTTGTAATTAATTGCTTGGGTTTTTTTAAAGGCCGGTTTACACTATGCATCTTGACCCATGCATCTAAACTCATGCTTCTATTTTTCCCCAAGCATCTTCTGATTAAGACTATGTGTCTTGGCACATGCATTTTCAGAATACTTAATAAAGATGAAATTTGTCCACTTAAAAAAATTACAAAGCCTACAAATTCCCTTTCTAAATTTATCTTAGCTAAGCAAATTACTCCTTATTTCCATTTTATGATAATTCTTGGAAGGTATAATTTATATATTTTCCAAAAATTTCTCTTCATGATAATGATCAAATTAGTTTTTCTAATCATTGTAGTTTTAATCAGTATTTTATTTGTTTTGTTTCTTTTTGCATGCAATTTTTGCAACCATATGAAGGAAAATAAGACTTTTGATCCAATCTCAGCTCCATCTGTCAAGACGCAGCACATTAAATCTGACATAAGGGGTATTAGATGCATGCATCCAAGATACATTTGTCAAGATGCATAGTGTAAACCGGCCTTTGGGGAGTTATCAAGTGACACCAAATGTTTCACCGAGAACTGTGGTAAATGTATTTAAGATCAGTAGTTTTCGGTGAAATTATATCGTGTTAGGTAAAATATTTCAACAGCTACACATCCCAACTTTTTTTCTTTTTACTCAGGAAATTATTTTAAACTTGCACCTAAATTATTTAAACAGTGTAGTAAATTGGTGAAACTGAATCTGGGTGAACCAACATCGAGCTCCACCGAAATATTTACCAACAATTTAACAACTATTTTCACAATAAAATCCAAGTTCCATATAAAGATTGTGTTGCCGAGTTCGCTCCCCCGTCATACATCAGAACATGTATTCAAAGGTATCCAAAGTTACACGAAATAAAAACAACTATACTTTACAATTGAAGACTTTTTTT
>PRKT01000945.1:65218-105276 GCA_003671525.1 Saccostrea glomerata
TAGGGGGGGGGGTTACATTGGTATTTACAAGTTATCGATCTGTTCAACACATAAAAAAGGAGAAATCGGATATACGTATATTCATTTAATGTAACTTTGTTAGCTAGACTAGTGTCATTTTTCTTCCAAGAGGTTCTGGGTCAACAATAAATGAAAAAATCCCCGAATCTAGATACATGTATGGCATTAATTTGGTTCAACATATCTGTCATTCAGTTTTTATTGGGTGTAAATGCCAGTGCAGTTTTCTTGGCATGTGATTTAGTCCAATCAATTTTTGCCAGGACCTCGGATTAAAAAACATTTCAAACTACTCTTCCATCATAATCATTCCCACCTTTTAAAATTGAATTTCACATTTATATTTTCTCTTTTTTTTTTCCTTTTAAAAATATTTTACAGGCTCCGGTCCGTATCATCATTGCATGTAAATATTTTGTGTCGTTGTTGAATAAGAAAGAGTCGTTGTAAATCTGAATTTTAAACAGCAGTTGCATGTTTTATTTAGTTTAACTGAAGACTTATATTGTACATCGAAAAGAATAATTGTCAGTGTTGACAAATTTTATATATTTATAAATTAGTCGGAACACATTAAGGCCCTTTTAATGTGTAATGGTTATGTAGTTGGACATCAAATTCAGATTTGTTAATTCATTAAAAAGACAATAGTCACGAAAGAAAATACGCAGAAAGCGGAGAACATTCTGAGACGTAAAACAAAGAATTTAGTTGGAACTCAGTCAGTGCGCAATAGATTTTGATTGCAGATTTTGTCTCAAAACAATGACGTCGCTTTTTCTATTGTGACGTAAAATTCTGTCAGATTACATAGGGGGGGGGGGGTTGCTTGGAACGGCTCAAATGTCTGCGTAAACTGAGCTCGTGTGGATTTGAATTCCATGGTGTTGTTTGAGTTGTGCTTTGTATCCCAAACCTGTTATATACCCTTCACAAAATAGAAAAATGAAAATGATTTTAAAAGTTCAAAATATAGCAAGTGAACAACCATAGTTTTGAAAATATTTGACTCCTGATTTTGCTTACTCAGCGTATTTAAGTATTTGTCATACAAATTTCCTGTTCTTTGTACGTATTTCTTTTTTTTTCATTAAATATGATGTTAAATTGAACCATTTTCTTCTTCCGCAACTTACCGAGCTATCACCGCTTCACATACGCAGAGGATTTTAAAAGGACATAGAAGCACTACATTCACACATTTGGATTTCTTAAGGAAAAATTCTTTTTTCGTGGTCTCTGGGTCTTCTCTCCATTTTTTAAAAAAGTGTATTCGTTTCTTTGAATTAAATACATACACATAACTTTTCAAAATCATGGAGAGAAGACCCAGAGATAGAGAATTTTTAGAAAAACGTGTTTAAAAATGTACCATTTTGTACCAAATGTCTGATCTAAACAATTTTCTAGTTATCTTTTTTTTTTGCAAATCAAAGCTCAATTTCGGGAAAATATTTTCCTTTCCTGTTGCACAGGAACCCGATAAATAAATAAAATGTTTAAATTTCATGTGACATGTCAATAAAATTTTCACTTTTCAATTACAACCCGATTCCTCCTGAATGCCAATTAAAAGCGCCATCGTTCTTTCATGTTTTAGGCCAATGGTTCTTCATATTTCACACAAAAAATATATAGGTAATCAGAGGTTGAAGAGTTTTCGGCTCAGGTGAGCTAAAAGTAAAACGGGGTAACAAACCTTAAGTCATCAAAGTATCCAGCTTTAAGGGATAAAAGAAGAATGTGGAAAAAGGCAGACAGAATGCCTTTATCGTCAGACATAAAGAAATATTCAAAATAAAATCGAGTATTTAAATGAACTTATCATTATGAAAATTTATGAAATTGTGAGGGAAGAAAACCTTTCCTGAGAGATAAAAAAATAATCACACTAAATAATAAGTGAATATATAATTTATTTTACTTTAAACACTAATTAAAACTTCTCCATATAATTAAAAAAGGATCTATGAACTTTTTTTCCCCTTTGTAACAAGATTTTTAAAAATGAGAACATTTAGTCATACATACTAAGTTTATTTTCTTCACACAATTACACGAATCCAGAATTCTCTTTCTCAATTGAGAGATACAAACTGCACCCTACGGTTTTTAAAATAACTCTATATAACGGCAGGGCCAAAATGGGGAATCAAAGTTAAAAAAAAATGAGAACAATGAATCACACATAATAGGTTTATTTTCTTCATAATAATAATAATAATGCTTTATTTAAAGAAGGTAACCCGATTAGTACAAAGTACTATTCTTCCCGGGGCCTTCTACATTTCAAACACTATACATAAAATGGTACAATCAAACATGTATACAATGTACATGAAAATGATAAGCTCATTCTATAACTTCATAATCGAATGTAGTACACAAATTAATGAAAATATAAGACAATAAATAAGTCAATATACAAAGTTTAAAAGACATAGGTAATATAAATAAAAAGGACATCTATAATAATAAAATAACAGACGTTGGCTTATTATAACTTTTTCCAAATTCTTTCTAAAAACAGGTAAAGATGGCGATAATTTAACATATAACGGTACACTATTCCATAAATGTACACCAGAATATTGTAAAGAGTTTGTAAATAAGATTGTTCGATGCTTTGGTAATCGAAGATTATAATTAAATTCTGAACGCAATGAGTATGATTCAGAACTGTGAAAAATAAAAGATCCTGGATATAGTCTGGGCTCATACCATAAAAAGTTTTATACAATAAAATACATTTATGAAACGTAATTAATTCAAAAACATTTAACCAACATAGTTTTTCAAACAAAGGCTTAGATGATTGGTCAGGTGCTGCATCAAGAATAGTTCTAGCAGCCCGTTTCTGAAGCTTATGAATTCTCTCAATGTTACATTTGGACGTATTACCCCAGACTGTGAGACAATAGTTTATTGTAGGCAAAATGTATGCATTATAGAAAAGTTTTCTTGTACTTAATGGAAGTAATTTCTTTATTTTACGGAATGGAAGTAATTTCTTTATTTTACGGAGCGTAAATAATTTGTATCTCAGGGATTTACAAACTGCATCAACATGACAATTATATTGAAGAGATTGATCTATCTGAATACCTAGGAGTTTTTCAACTTCATACAATAACATGAATCCAGCATTCTCTTTCTCAATTGAGAGATACAAATTGCACCCTACAATTTTTAAAATAACTCTATGTAACCTATAATAACATAAAATTGATCAAGATTATTCATCATTTTCTTTTCCAAGTCTCTTTATGGAGTCTTAAATATTAAATTTTGACAAACTCCCACTGCTAGCTGTCGAGCTATCATCCTTTTCTAAGGACTTATTTAGGTAGAAGGATGTGGAGATAACGAACACTATTCAATCACAAAGTCCATAAAAGAATACAAAACAGGAGCAGAGAAAACACATACTTCTGAAACATCAGAGATGCGCAGTCTGATTTTCCCTAACTTAGCCATCTGGTGTAGATAATTTCGATACCAGGGTGCAGATATCACCGGTTTCGGTAGCTGCACAGTTTTTCATCATGGAATATCTTTATTTGAAAAGAAAGGAAGAGTTTGGAAAAAAATGAATGGTGAATTTAATGTTAAAAAATGTTTTGATTTGAACATACATGTATTTTATTAATAGAATCAAATGGATTGGAAACAAATTCTTACAACTCACTAGTTCTTTTCCATAAATATAACGATATTTCATGCAAATAATACATTAAAATATAGTATTTATAATAATTTTCAAGTGATGCAAGTTAATTACATTAATCAATTAAAAATCTACATGTTTCAGTAATAAGTCATGGACAGCAGCCAAAGTATTAATATAAGTTGATACAGGCAAATCTATATCGCCCCATAATAACAGGTTAGTGTCAACTGTAACTTTTTCTTCAAGCATAAATAGGTGGTTAATTAAAAAGATTGTTTCTCCTTAAGTTTTATGTGCTTTTTAGCTCTACTGGTCAGAGACCAGAAGAGCTTATGCGATAGTAATGTGTCCGGCGTCCGTCCGTCTGTCTGTCTGTAAACAATTTTTCAAAACGCTACTTCTCCTACAATTTTAGTCTGATTTCAATATTACTTGGCACACAAGTAGACTACACTAAGATACATAGAATAGTGCATTGGTTTTTGATTTCGATGAACGGTGTTGCCATGGTTACTAAAAATAGAATTTTCAGTGAAATTCCTTTAAAATGCTACTCCTTCTACAGTTTTGGTCCGATTTCAATACAACTTGGTACACAAGTAGACTACACTAAGATACATAGAACAGTGCATTGGTTTTTGATTTTGATGAAGGGTGTTACCATGGTTATGAAAATAGAATTTTCTGTGAAATTCCTTTAAACGCTACTCCTACAGTTTTGGTCTGATTTCAATATAACTTGGCACACAAGCAGACTACACTAAGATTCATAATTTTGGTCTGATTTCAATATGAGTTGGCACACAAGTAGACTACACTAAGATACATATAATAGTGCGTCGGTTTTTAATTTTGATGAACGGTGTTGCCATGGTTACTAAAAATAGAATTTTCTGTGAAATTCCTTTAAAACGCTAATCCTTCTACAGTTTTAGCTTGATTTCAAAAAAAGTTGGCACACAAGTAGACTACACAAAGATACATAAGATGGTGCAATGGTTTTTGATAAGTACAAACCAGTAGAGCTACAGTCTCGACAGAGACTTCTGGTTTATAATTGGCACTTGGACGGATTGTAATTGTTTGTTCCGGTAGGCATTCAAGAACAAAGTAAGAAATTCTAATGTGCCCGATTTGCATACTTGAATATCAACAGAAGAAAAAATTGGGTCAAGCAGCGTGCTCGACGTGTTCGTAGTTCTTGTAGGTTCATGGATATTGTTAACTAAATTATGTGTTGTGATGATTTCCCGGATGATATGTGTTTGTGGAGCTGTAAAGAGGTCAACATTAATGTCAACAACTAATACTATCCTGTTGGATTTTTCACCAACTTCATCAATACTCCATGAAAGTTTGGTCCAAAAACTGCCATCTGAGTTTGGGGGACGACATACACAGCATAAGAAATAGTTAAAGGTATGATTATCAATTTCAATCCATATGCATCAAACGTCAGCTGGTTCGAATTCATGTCGACTAATAGCGCGTTTTTAGCTCTACTGGTCAGAGACCAGAAGAGCTTATGCGATAGAAATATTACGCGTCCGGCGTCCGTCCGTCTGTCTGTCTGTAAACAATTTTTCAAAACGCTACTCCTCCTACAATTTTAGTTTGATTTCAGTATAATTGGCACACAAGTAGACTAAGATACATAGAATAGTGCATCGGTTTTTGATTTCGATCAACGGTGTTGCCATGGTTACTAAAAATAGAATTTTCTATGAAATTCCTTAAAAACGCTACTCCTACAGTTTTGGTCTGATTTCAATATAATTTGGCACACAAGTAGACTACACTAAGATACATAGAATAGTGCATCGATTTTTGATTTGGATGAACGGTGTTGCCATGGTTACTAAAAATAGAATTTTCTGTGAAATTTCTTTAAAACGCTACTCCTTCTACAGTTTTTGTCTGATTTCAGTATAACTTGGCACACAAGTAGACTACACTGAGATACATAGAATAGTGCATCGGTTTTTGATTTCGATGTACGGTGTTGCCATGGTTACTAAAAATAGAATTTTCTGTAAAATTCCTTAAAAACGCTACTCCTTCTACAGTTTTGGTCTGATTTCAGTATAACTTGGTGCACAAGTAGACTACAATAAGATGCATAGAATAGTGCATCGGTTTTTGATTTCGATAAACGATGTTGCCATGGTTACTAAAAATAGAATTTTCTGTAAAATTTCTTAATAAAGCTACTCCTTTTACAGTTTTGGTCTGATTTCAGTATAACTTTGGCACACAAGTAGACTACACTAAGATACATAGAATAGTGCATCGTTTTTTGATTTCGATGAACGGTGTTGCCATGGTTACTAAAAATAGAATTTTCTGTGAAATTCATTTAAAACGCTACCCCTTCTACAGTTTTGGTCTGATTTCAAAATAACTTGGCACACAATTAGACTACACTAAGATACATAGAATAGTGCATTGGTTTTTAATTTCGATGAACGGTATTGCTATGGTTACTCAAAATAGAATTCTCTGTGGAATTCCTTGAAAACGCTACTTCTTCTACAGTTTTTGCCTGATTTCAAAATAAGTTGGCACACAAGTCGACTACAAAAAGATACATAAAATAGTGCAATGGTTTTTGATAAGTACAAACCAGTAGAGCTACAGTCTCGACAGAGACTTCTTGTTTTTCAGATAAGTTAATCATAACACCACCCCCGAAAAATATTACAAAACCCATCTAATTGCAAGACATCATTGTGTACAGTATGATCCAGATGGGTTTCTGTAAAACATAAAATGTCGAAATCGTGAACAAAAGAGTTTAAATGATCGATTTTCTGTCTAATACTTCGTACATTGAGGTGTAAAGGCCGGTATACACGATGAGATTTGTAGTATAATACAAGTATAATACAAGTATTATAATACTTTTGTATTATAATACTTTCTTGTACACACGCTAATTCATATCTTATAAGATTGTAAATAAACTATTATTCCCACGTGTTTTCACCTGCCATATTTCTTTCTCTGTCAAAATAATAAAAATGATAGTAGTAAGCTCTGCTTCTAGCATCTTTTTTGTGGTAGCTACAGCTTGATATAGTCCACAAGTCCTCTTACCATTCCCATAAAACCACGAGTTTTTCTATATCTTTACTCGAAAAGTCGGCCATTATTATTTACCATGTGCTTTATTTAGTAATAATATAAATAGGATGACCCCCAATGGAAGTACATTTGATTGGTCGAAAGTGAAAGGTGAGTTAAGACTTGTATTAGGAAATAGAGCATTGCTCTATTCTTAATACAGTATTATAAGATTCGAAAAATCTTATGATACACTGTCTTAAGAGTGTATACACAGTAAGATTTTGTATTATAATACAAATCTTATAATACAAATCTTACCGTGTATACCGGCCTTAAAATACCAAGGGCATTTTCAATGGTAGGCCCCGGATTGACCTCGATTTCGCCACATGCTAATAGAACAATTGACAATAGATATTAATATACATAGAATTGTGTGTAATAATACATTTCATGCATTAAAACATGATTACACATTCAGTAGCATAAGTGATAATACTGTTTATTATGACTTTTGATGAATTTATAAAATTGTGAGAAATGTGTAAGATATATTTTGATTATACTTAGGATGTTACAACGATACTATTCGTCTTGTTATAAAAATTCTGAAAAATCTGTAAAGCAAATCCATTGTAAAGCAAAAGTAATAAATATGTGTTTAAGTCTGTACAATTGAGCGTTTAATGTTGCTGATAGCATTAAAACGTAATTATTACACTCAGTCTTTCTCGACATCCAAATCAGTGAGATCCAGTTATTTCTGTAGTTTTTTCTTCAAACCCTAATATTCTCAAAACTATTTTCCTTTTGATCTGAGAAAACCTTTTCTTGTTGTTGTTGAATCGGTGCTGGTTGCTGCCGTACTTGGTTTACACATTTGTATTCTTGGTTGTAGTGGTGGTTTTTGTAGCAGTTCTTTCAGAGTGGATTCCGTGCATTTACATGTACATGTACGTTGATTATTTTTCAAGCTGTTCAAGCTTAAATAAAAAAAAAATAGAAAAGATGATTTCTACTCTCCGTTTTAATAATAAATGTATTCATAATATAAGATGTCTACTTTCATTCAGTATACTTTAATTCTTTTCAAGTCTCTGAAAAAAATAAAACAATAAAGTGACAAGGTATATGTAATTCATAACTCCTAACATTATTCATGAATAACCAGAAGTCTCTGTCGAGACTGTAGCTCTACTGGTTTGTACTTATCAAAAACCATTGCACTATTTTATGTATCTTTGTGTAGTCTACTTGTGTGCCAACTTATTTTGAAATCAGACCAAAACTGTAGAAGGAGTAGTGTTTTAAAGGAATTTCACAGAGAATTCTACTTTTAGTAACCATGGCAACACCGTTCACCGAAATCGAAAACCGATGCACTATTCTATGTATCTTAGTGTAATCTACTTGTGTGCCAAATTATATTGAAATCAGACCAAAACTGTAGAAGGGGTAGCGTTTTAAAGGAATTTCACAGAAAATTCTATTTTTTGTAACCATGGCAACACCGTTCATCGAAATCAAAAACCGATGGATTATTCTTTGTATCTTGGTGTAGTCTACTTGTGTGCCAAGTTATATTGAAATCAGACCAAAACTGTAGAAGTAGTAGCGTTTTAAAGGAATTTCACAGAAAATTCTATTTTTAGTAACCATGGCAACTACGTTCATCGAAATCAAAAACCGATGCACTATTCTATGTATCTTTGTGTAGTCTACTTGTGTGCCAAGTTATATTGAAATCAGACCAAAACTGTAGAAGTTGTAGTGTTTTTAAGGAATTTCACAGAAAATTCTATTTTTAGTAACCATGGCAACACTTGAAATCAAAAAACCGATGCACTGTTCTATGTATCTTAGTGTAGTCTACTTGTGTGCCAAGTAATATTAAAATCAGACTAAAATTGTAGGAGGAGTAGCGTTTTGAAAAATTGTTTACAGACAGACAGACGGACAGACGGACGCACGCCGGACGCATTACTATCGCATAAGCTCTTCTGGTCTCTGACCAGTAGAGCTAAAAAAGAGAATATGACAATTAACTTTATAAAATGAAACAAAAGGTATGTTCATTATTACTGACATCTCACACACCTCAGACTGAGATTAACACCTTCCACTGTAACTGGGCTGTACTCTTTAGTTGGGAATATCTTTTCTAGTTGGGACGAGGAAACGTTCAGAATTTCGCCTGTTAATTCTATCAGTTTACTTACAGAAAAAATATAAATATATATAATTAGTTTGTTTCTATTTTTACATTTCTGGAATTATCATGGTACTTTTCAGTGATTCTTTTAATTGTTTTAAAGACTGCTAAACAGAATAACCTGACACCCTTTTTAGTAGACTCGTGGTAGTAATATAAATGTACAAGACGCTGACAATTGCGTCAATTCTGTTTGAGACAAACATATTCATGTAATTATATCATCAAATGACATAAACTTATTTATCTACACAAACTCAAATTGCATACTTCAACTAACATGAAAGATATACAATACCTCCATAACTGAGGTTTGGACACAGGCAAAACTTGGACTAAGTCCCGTACTTACTAGAAACTTGTGGTTTTTGTTTTGGCAACTTCAGTGTTGCCTCGTGGTGTTGTTGTGGGAAGTGTACGGTTTCTCTGACCCTTGCATGAACATCTGATGTTGTCATCCCCACTGCATCACCACGAGCCTGAATTTCGCAACCTATCTCTCAGACATGATGTTATCTCGATTGCGAACATTGTGAATTGGAGTATCCGAAAAAATCCGGATCCTAGCTTCAAGGCAATTTTATACTCTAGCAGCATGGTCGGCTTGGAGCTGGAGGGCGAGTGAATAGTAGTGCCATCCTGTATGTTGACAGATGCGACTTCGATTTCAAGAAGTCAATCGTATGGACTCTGAGGGCCATCAGTCTTTATTCACTGATTCAGATTAAAAGAGAAATGTTACTTACAACAAGTTCCCCATGTTCTGCTGTTTAAAAGTTCCTTAGATGACGGTGTGATTTCCCAGAAAATTTAGTAGCAATTTCAATTTTATGGCTTTTACACTCTTCACATGTTTTTCTTTAGTCTCCATACGTGTGTCTCAAAAGAAATTGCAATGAGATCTTAAATACAGGTTTGTATTTAATAACTTATTCATATTTCACATTTTTAGATTTTAAAACCACCCAGCCCTCCTAAAAATGTATAAAACAAATGGACGAAGAATACGAACAATTTATCAGGCAATGCCTTTTCTATATATTTCATTACACCCCCTCCCCTTTCCTCAAGCTAAAAATAAAAATAAGAAAAAATATATATTTACGTACTAGGAATATAAGTAAAACTTTTAGCTACTCGTCTATCAAAAGCAACCCATTGTTCTGTTTTGTGTGATAACTGGACGACAGGGACGCTAGATCCATCTGTTGCTTGCTGAATCTCTCTGTCCAGATGGTGGTTGTAATCGATAACAGCAAGCTGGTTCCTCGTGACGTAGGAGTCAAATCCAAATGACACTTGTTTTTGACAGTAGTGGAGGAGAGTGTGGAAATAGAGATTTTCGATTGCCCACGATTGCTTAAAGGTTGTGTAGTACTGGAAATTCTCTGTAAACTCCTTATTTACAACAATTTTTCTACATAAAAAGGATTATAGGATCTTCAAGGATCTGTTATACAATTGATTTGTACTACAGGTAGTGCGATCAGTCAATAAGAGTATGTTCAATAATTTCTCTATTTATTAAATACGTACCGAAATTCTGTGTAAGTTGATGGATCTTTAGAAATCCATTTTTCAACATCTGCATTGTGTCTTTAGTATGAATATATCCACAAGTTTTCAATAAGACAGATTCCATCATGTTCCCTGAAAGCTGTATGAAAAGCGATATAAATTGTATATTTATTATGGTGTCAAAATCTATATTTTATTTTGACATACTGATTTTTTTTACATTCTAAATATACATATGATATGTAACTATGTTTTCAGGATTCTCAATAATTTGAAATGTTCTTGTGTTGCAGACTTTTCGTAAGGCACTTATATTCGCGATCGAATTCAAAACTGTACCTTAATTCATTATAAGAATGAAAGACCCCTCCCCACCCTCAGTATTTTGGAATCGTAAATGAATTATTAAAACAAATGGTATGGTCCTTCTAAATAATTATATACACATGTAGTTGTAACGTACCAATTATGTTGACAAACCAATTGTAAGCCCCAAAGGTCTACATGATCATAAGGAAAACCGATCCTCCTCACATGGTAAATCTGACGCTGCCTTTGTACAGCAGGGCAATGAATTATTAAATGACTGACCATTATTTTCACATATAACCTAATCTAATCGTTAGCTTTAATATAGTTCTGCCCTGGGATGACTCATGAAGTACTCTTTAAACGTAGGTCCTGTGGCAACTTTTATAATCAAAACAGTATAAAATCATTTGTTACATGAACTTTTTCTCTTAGTAAGGTATCAGATTCATTGTTTATTGTTTAACGCCGAGACGGCAATATATCAGCCATGTTAAGCCTGAAGTAAGGTATCTAAGCCCGATCTCTTAAGATATCTGCCAGAACCGAACTAAACCTAACGCACAGGACTGAGAAATACACGACGAACCATCCAAACATACGATGGATTGATTGTTTGTTGTTTAACGTCCCTCTCGAGAATATTCCACTCATTATTTCTACCCACTTCAGTTGTCTCACACCCGAGGAATACACGATTGTGGCTTAGGTAGCTTTCTTCAGGTTCGGTTTCGATATCTACGGTGTGGAATGTTAATGTGATTCCATCAGGAAAACGCCCTGGTTGCATATGAGATGCTTTTACAAGTTAGCTACGGGTATAAATATTGTGTGTTCCTAAGCATTTGAAATTCCTAGAACTGGTTAAGTCAAGTAAATTAAATAATTTTCATATTCAAGTAAAGTTTTGCATAATTTACTGCGTACAATAACAAAAACAGTCAGTGATTGAGAAATAATCATCATGGTATGTAATTACATATACTGTACTTTCCATATGTACATGACGGTACCTACATGACAGATGGTGAGAGAAGTGTTCAATCTTCAAAATTCGATCTACTAATTTACAACATGACGAATAAAACCTAGTATATAATTGGCTCCATTCATTTGATCTCTAGACTGAGGGACTCCTGCTTGAGAAACCAAATTTCCAAAGAACCGTATGTGCCACTTACGCAGATACAGTATGATGCAATATCTATTCGTACAGAATGGCGACCTGTTTGCATGCGCTTTCCGACTTACATATTTATAGGGGAAATAAAGTAGTTTATAAATAGAGATTGGGATTTCAGGAGTTATTTTTAATCATGTGACATTTCATGTGTCACGTGATTTTATTGTCGTCTGCTACGTAAACAAATCTGAACCGGCGAAAACAAGATGGGGCGAAAAGGGAAAGAATTAATCAACCAGGTAAAAAAAATCGCTTGGAAATTATTACAAGAAGGAAAAACTGACAGTTACGTGTCAGAAACATTAGATGTGTCCAGGACTACAATCGCCAGTTTTAAGAAGCGTGTAGAACATCGAGGTTTCGTAGAAAACATCCCGAGACGAGGCAGGAAACCTATCGTGACAACCCGAGACTATCGGAAGCTGGAAAGGCTCGTAAAAACAGAAGAGGGAGTCTACAGGATATAACGGACAAATTCAATGAAAAAAAAGAAGACATAAACATGGATTCGTGAGACGGGTTGCAAAGAAAAAAACTGGTAATTCTAGAGGCAAATAGGAGAAAGCGTTTATCTTGGTGTCGTGAAAAGAGAAAACTTACTGTTGACAACTTTTGGAGAAAAGTTATATTCTCAGATGAATCTAAGATTGTTGTGGGACAAGACTCGCGTGTGTATATTTGGAGAAAACGAGGAGAAGGTTGGAGGCCGGATTTGGTAAGGGGCGTGCAAAACAAAACCATGTTATCAAGTAATGATCTGGGGATGTATCACCTGGCACGGAGTCAGCACTATTCCTGAAGTGGGTGGAAATATAAATGCTGATAATTATCAGACAATCTTAGAAGACAATTTGTGGCCAGTTTTAGCCCGTCATTTTCCGACTGGAAATTATATTTTTCAAGACGACAATGCTCCTGTGCACCGTGCACGTTCGACTCAGGATTTTTTGCACAGAAACGGAATTACAACGATGAGCTATTTACGAGCATGGCCAATAAATGGCTGTCATGTGCAATGGATTTATAGTACTTAATTCTCGAAGATATATTATCCGTCTGATATACGTAGTGACATATAAAAGAGGTGGCAATGAACATCCGTCGTAATATCATTTGATGATAATAAGAGGATTAATATTTGTTAAAAGATCGTCAAAAATGACACAAATAATATACGATTTCAAACCAAACATGAACTGATATATAAGATACGAGACTTGGCATTGATGTTTACATTAATATTTTAACTGTAAAATCAAACACAGACATAAATCATTAAATACAAGTCTCCTGAATAGTAATCATGGTAATGTACTCCACAGGCATGGTAGTGAATAAAAGTCTGTCACTATGTACATCGTATAAAGGTTTCGTAAAGCAAGTCCATAATATGCTCGATGTTTAAAACTCAGCGCCAGTTAATTAGGATGCGTTAGTTTTGCCTTTTTCTCTGCATATAGTGGTGACCACGGTATTGGTAATGGCTTTCATTCCTTGATCAGTCGTGAAATTTGTTACTTGCCGATTTGTTGGCTGCGTGGCTAGGTCTGAACGGGTGGCTTGGCAGAGTCTGCAGTTTGACTCTGTGGTCATGCACTTCCGAAGTTTGTTTTTTCGTGATGGCCTTGATAGCCTCATCCAGCTTAGATTTTTCCGTGGCAAAGGTGTAGCCGTCCAATTCTTCTTTCCTTTGTCTTAGGTAATCTGACCTAAGCCTGTTGCTTTCTGTCTTTTTTTCTTCGATTGAACGTTCCAGGAATTTGATCACAGAATTGCCAAAGGAACTGATGGTTTCTTGCTGCAATACCTCTAATAACGTGGCAAACTTTGTGTTTTCCTTCTTAGGACGGCTTTGTTCGCAATGGAGCTTGGCTTCAAACCAAGACGGAAACCTGCCCCAACTTAGTCCATGGGAAATACTTTCTTTACGCTTGGCGTACAGTAGTCGGTTGGTTAAGATTCCTTCGATTTTTTCCACAATTTTTATGCTTGTGGCAGCCACTACTCTGACGGACTTGCAGATTGATGGTCATATCCAGATCGTGTATGACTGCTTCCTGGTTAGAAGGGACCTGGTCCTTCATTATATCCATGTATTCGCAGTTTGACATAGTTGTAGAATTCTTTTTGAGAGATAGCTTGTTAAAACCTTGGTACATAGTAAAAGAATAAAGGGTACTGGTGCATTTCAGCATCCTTAAACAAGTTGCAGGCGCGCATCCAGGAATTGAAGTAAGAGGGGGCGCCAAAAGTAGGCAAGGGGTCTGGGGGCCGCCTTGAGGCCCCGAGTGGGTGCAGGGCAAAGCCCTGGTGGGGACCCAGGGGGCAAAGCCCCCGTAAGCTCCTGGATTTTAGAAATTTTATAGGGTAAAAATGAGGTCTACCAAGTAGACACATTAACATTTTCTAGACGAAACTGTGATTTACACTAACTTTGACAATTTTAGGGGGGGGGGGGGGGGGGGGGGGGGGGGGGGGGGGGAGTCGCCGGGTGCGCCCCCTTAAATCCGCCACTGAGTTGATGAGTTTGATTTATACGAAAATCGTAGTTAACGATTTTTGAAGTTTCAATTCATTCCTATACAGATGTAACCGAGCAGTAAGGCAGATGATATGTTTTTATAATTAATTCAGGAGATAAAGGCGTTGATTTAAAATAAACAAAGTACATAAGTCAAAATTACAAAAATTGAGAAAATAACATATGAGAAAACTTTCCTACAGCATACGTTTAAGAAAAAATAAACTCCATGAAAAAATGTGTACTGTAAACAATTCAAATTGGAATCTTACAGACTCATTACTATTCAGTTACAACTTTGAATGCAAAAAAAAAAAAAAAAGTAAAACGTTTGCAATCAAAATAATAACGTAAATCAAATCTTTGTATGGCAATGAAACACATAATCACATATACAAGTTATAAGATGCGTATGATGGGTATGATAGACACTGGATTTAAAAAATACTTCTTTCTGGAAAACGTATTACTACTCTGACATACGTAGGTAAAGGGCCTTAAATTTATACTTATAATGAAAATGTATTATTGGATGAAAAAATAGGAAATAACCAATAAAATGATAGAGCTAATGAAATCATAGAATAAAACTTTACTCAACTCAATCCAGATTGCAATAGAACTTTTAGTTAATAAAATTTTAAGATATTTCTCAAAACGATATGAAAAAATAAATAAAAACGAATAAACACATGTAGAAATAGATTTCATAATATCACACAGACAAGTGCTAATATGGTAAAGGAAGTGCTGGTAATAAAATATCTTAGAAGACAGGAGAAGCGCAAGTGTAGCCGGATTGTTTGATGACTAAATAAACCACACAAGTCGATCTCTGTCCAAAGGAGGGCGATGCACGGGATGATGCCGGTGGGACTTTGTCCCTAGTCAAAATGTAAAAATTAGCGACATCAATCAACAAAACTTGTATGAGATTTTATAAGGACCCACAGAATTTCGCCAAATTTTGCTTATGTTTAGGAAACAATGTGTAGATGTGCATATAACCAGGGTATTACGATTCCTTTATTTTTTCTTGGAATTCCAGCACTTTAAGTTTTGTGGGAGCGTGGGGTATGTCAGCTTGCTCAGTTTTTTAGCTCTACTGGTCAGAGACCAGAAGAGCTTATGCGATAGTAATGCGTCCGTCGTCCGTCCGTCCGTCTGTCTGTCTGTAAACAATTTTTCAAATGCTACTCCTCCTACAGTTTTGGTCTGATTTCAGTATAACTTGGCACACAAGTAGACTACACTAAGATACATAATTCTGTGTATCGGTTTTTGATATCGATGAACGATGTTGCTGTGGTTTCTAAAATAGAAATTTCTGTGAAATTATTTCAAAATGCTACTCCTTCTACAGTTTTTGTCTGATTTCAATATTACTTGGCACACAAGTAGACTACACTAAAATACACAATTCTGTATATGGGTTTTTGATTTGGATGAACGGTGTTGCCGTGGCTACTAAAAATAGAAATTTCTGTGAGATTATTTCAAAATGCTACTCCTCCTACAGTTTTGGTATGATTTCAATATAACTTGGCGCACAAGTAGCCTACACTCAAATACATAATTCTTTTTATCGGTTTTCAATAAACGGTGTTGTCGTGGTTATTAAAAATAGAAATTTTTTTGAAATTCTTTCACAATGCTACTCTTCCTACAGTTTTGGTCTGATTTCAATATAACTTGGCACACAAGTAGATTTAGTAATTTGTTTAGCTAAGATAAATCTAAGATTTGTAGGCTTTGTAATTTTTTTAAGTGGACAAATTTCATCTTTATTAAGTATTCTGAAAATGCATGTGCCAAGACACATAGTCTAAATCAGAAGATGCTTGGGGAAAAATAGAAGCATGAGTTTAGATGCATGGGTCAAGATGCATAGTGTAAACCGGCCTTTAAAAAAAACCCAAGCAATTAATTAATTACCAGATCTCCACGCGCTGTCTCAATTGCTCCTCTGACATTTTCAAAAGTACAAGTCTACAGTTAATTATAGAAAATTGACCCTCTTTTATACCAGGTCATCCCACAATGACAGTTACAAATTGGAGATTAATAGAGATGCTGGCTCGCAAGCTCCCCCTCCCAGACAGACCTCTGCTGTGCCGCAAGAAGTTGGGAAGCAAAACAAATTTAAAATCAAACATTTAACAACCATTTACATAGCAATTCACTAATACATGGTTCATTTAATTGAAACTTAAATTAATATTACATAAAATACTAGCGTTAACTGAATCATATAATTATTATCATTATCATTTTAAATTTTATAACAGATGTATTTTAATGCAAGTATACGGTGTGTTTCTGAATCCAATTGTTAAAACACTGCATGAAAATTCGGCTTTACAAAACAAGTAAAGATAATGTAAATTTATTATTATGTTCCCCAAACGAAGTTGGGGAACATATTGTTTTTACTCTGTTTCTTATTATTATTATTTTTCTTCTTCCTGGGCACTTTTTTGTCCGCGAATGATCTCGTAAACTACACATCCAACTAAGGTGAAATGTTTTTAGGGTTAGTAGACATGTAATGTAGATTTGCCGAACGAAGGTCATTTTGCGCGCACGTGCTTGCAAGAGCGCGCACGTGCAACACATGAAATGACCAATATAATGCATATAGCCGTAACTTTTCTATTTCTTGATGAAATGGTTTGAAACCCATAATATAAGGATATATAAGTAGCATAGACAAGATGACATGGTCAAAATAGCAAGATCTCACGCGCGTGCACGTGTGCTTTGCTCTGATTGGCTGAAACTAAAGTCTCTATATCTTTCTTGTTTTTTGATAAAATCCTTTGAAATTTTAAACATAGTCATACATTAGGGAGATCTACACCCTGATATATATGAATTATCATGAAAGCATTTTCATGCACGTGTGCTTGCAAGAGCGCGCACGTGCAACATGAGAAATGTCCAATATAATTGATATAGACGTAACTATTTAATTTCTTTATGAAATGCTTTGAAACTCATAATATAAGGATATATTAGAAGCTTTAAAAAGAGGACATGGTAAAAATGGTAAGATCTCACGCGCATGCACGTGCGCTTTGCTCTGATTGGCTGAAACTAAAGTCTCAATATCTTTTTTGTTTTTTGACAAAATCCTTTGGAATTTTGAACATGGTTATAAATTATAAAGATCTACTGCATGATATATAAGAATTATCATGAAAAGCATGCGCATGCACGTGTTCTGCAATCTGATTGGCTGAAACTTTAAATGTCTATAACTTTATTAGTTTTCAACGAAACGGAATAAAATTTAGAATATGAATCGCTATAATGGATTCCTTCATTAGGGTACTATCAAAATGAATGCACGAACATGCATGCATGTGCGTGCGCGAAAGTCGCAAAATTACTAAAAAATGGTAACATTTATATATTTTTTGTTAATTATTTTTTTATTGATTCTCACGATATAAAGTTATGTTAATGGCTTAGACAACATGCCATAATTGTCTTGCATGTGCATACACGTGCGTACGCGTACAATGCGTTATATGACATATAGTTGATAGCATTGTAGCCTTTCTAATTCTTTGATGAAATCCTTCGATACTGATCATATTTTTAAAAATGTCTTACAGGAATTAGGCACAAAAAACAATTTGGGGAGCGTTTGGGGAACATCTGTAACGGTCCCCGTTACAATTAGCACTAGTTATTATTATCAATTGTAACGGATACACTTCCTATGTTTGTGTATAACTTGTTTTCTCTACCTTAAAAAGAGAAAACTGTTCATTTTTCTTCATTAAAAGTAAAATAAACAAGAAAACATACAAATATAAATATATAGTCATAGTTGATGGAAAGTTCCTTTAAGTGAGCATTCTTATAACTTAGCCGTTGTTTCATTCATTTCATTTATACGTCAAAATAATGGTTGAAATTCCTAGCATTTTTTAAATTCAGCTCAGAATTATACGCATAATAAAATTGATTATTCCTGGTCTTTTTTTACTAAAAGGATATTACAATTTTGAGAAGAATTCGCTTCATCGTGCTCCTTGAGAAAAAGAACTGAACTTGATTGGGAATTAGAACGTTTTTGTCTTCTAAGCCTAAAGTAAGAAAAAAAAATAAATGAAAAAATGTTATCATTAAGCAGTCCACTTTATTTCATATCAATAATTTGAAAATATATTTTAGGTTGAACTTACCTTATGAATAAAAATGCAGAGATAATAACCACGACCAACAAAAAAAGAACAACTCCAACTCCAGCAGCAACAGGTGTAATTGATAATGATGGTTCAATACTTCTGGCGAAAACTATACAAAAGAAATCAATTAATTTCTGATAATAAAAAAACAAATACTAGTATATAAAATTAGTATATGTTAATTAAAGCACAGTGTTAACTAGGGGTGTCTGTTGCATTTAAGCCAAAACATTGCGTTTAATCTCAATAATAATTTCATTTAAAAGCAAAATATTGCCTTTAATCCATTAATCATTATGTTTAAACTAAAAGGATCTTTTAATAGCAAAAACTGTAATGAAAGCAATACTTTTCGTTTCAAAGCAATCATGGAATACTGTTTGCGTCGTATCGCAACAGAATCGTATGCCTTTAATGGCAATAATTTTACTTTCCTGAATCCCCTAAAACAATCTCACTTTTAAACGAAATGTTTTACGATGAAACATAATGCTTTTGCAATTTTAAGCAATACCTCTTGCAATCCAGCGTAACAATATATCGCAATACTATTTTCGTTACTTGTTGTTGCTTTAGAACGCGGTATTATACAGTTAAAGTATATCACTGAGGGAGTTAGCAAGATTCAAATTCCCCAAGACCAGGACTATTAACCGAGGCGCAGCGCGTCGAGGGAAATAGTCCTGGTCCAGAGGAACTGGAATCTTGCTAACTCCCTCTATGATATACCAATTAGAATACCAATTAGAAGACAGTTTTTCCCAAAGTCTATTGCAATCATTGCATTTTGTTATATGAAATACGTCACGAAGCAATGTGTTTTTGCGTCGCACTATTATGACGTCACAATGAAAATCTATAACTGCTAAATAGCATGACTTGCTTTCGGCCGAGGGATTAGCTAAAAAAAACTAACGCACGGGGATTAACCAATTCACGGCGAGTGTGAAAATTAGCGACATCAATCAACCAAACTTTTAAGAGTTTTATTAGGACCCGACACTCCAAACCTCACTTTTAGTAGATATGTTTTTTGCATAGTGCAGATTAATATCTTATTTGAATTATGCAAGTAGTTGTAGAGTGTTTCGGCTATTAAGAAGCCTCATCAGGGGTCACGGACATAAATCATGGTGTTTGTTTTAGGTGAGACCGGATTATCTCGTCACCTATATTCTTGTGTTTGCTGTAAGCAATGATTGGTTGAGAATTAAATAAAGTTTTGCATTCTGGATTTCTAAGAATGGTGTTCCAATATTTTAGAATTCGTTTTTTCAGTCCTTTAACGCAAGGGTTAAATTTAGTAACCAGTACTGTAGGGTTACGTAATGACTGTTCTTTAGTCTTTTTGATGATGAGTTTTGATCGGTTTGTGTTGACCGTTTCCTTGATAATAGGATCAATTTCCGAAGTAGAGTAGCCTCGCTTTGATAAGTGCGTCTTGAAGTCATTAAGTGTTGCATGTAATATTTCAGGGTCAGTGGTGTTTCTTGCATGTCTAATGCATTCTCCTTTAATGAATCCTTTAAACACAGCTGGGCTATGAGCGCTCTGTCTGTGTAGATACTGAAAGTTATTTGTTGGTTTGATAAAGGACTTGATATCAAGTTTGTTAAAATTTTGAAATTTCTGTCCTTTATAAACTGTAGTATCAAGGAAGTTGACAGCAGTTGGAGAAATTTCAAATGTAAATCTTAGATGCTTGTGACAGTGATTGCCGATATTAAAGAATTCTTCTATCTCTGGTTGCGTTCCATTGAATATTATGAAACCGTCATCACGGTATCTGCCGTGGAAGACAATTTTGCTGGCATGACGAAATTGTGCCATTATATGCTTTGTGATTTGATACATTCTGATGTCACAGATCTCTGGACTGGGGACTGCCCCCATACTTGCTCCTATTATTTGTTTGTAATATTTTCCGTCGAATTCAAAGTAATTGTTTTCCAAGACGCATTTCAGTAAGAAGTTTAGATCCTCAGGGTCCGGATATGGAATGTCTAATTGCGTTTTATTGGCCTGTGTGTAAGCCTCATTTACTGATGAGAGAAGCTCGTTGAATTCCATGTTTGTGTACATGCTCGTCACATCATAAGTAATTAATAATGCGTTTGTTGGCAGTGTAAGGCTTTCGATTTTGGTGATGAAGTCCGTAGTGTCCTTAATATAAGTTGATTGTTTTTGTACAATAGGTACCAGAAAATAATCGCAATATTGTCCTATTTTCCTTGTTGGCGTATCGCATTGCGAGATAATTGGTCTACCAGGTGGTAATTTCCTAATGCTGCACTGACCGTTTATTAGAGCATTGTAAATGTTTGCTGGTATTTTATGGGTTTTAGGTAAAAGGTATAAGTGCCCACATTTGAGTGAAGGCTTTTTGTCATTAAAGAACTTATAAGTGTCTTTGTCCAGTGACCCATTAGTATGCATTTCGGCAAGTTTATTTTGAATACTGTCATGCAGTTTAAGCATGTTGGGTTCAGATACTTGCATATAGTGTTTAGATTGCAATTGGCGTTGTGCTTCTAAGACATACTGATCCTTGTTCATGATGACAATAGTGTTGCTTTTATCTGCTTTTTTGATAACAATGTCGCTTTTATTTTTAAGAGATAAAATAGCTGCTTTTTCAGGCTCTGAGATGTTCGATTTCTTTTTTACAATTCCAATGAGGAAAGTTCCAGTTTTGTTTTATATATATATTCCTCGAGTTCGCTGCATGTAAATGGCGGTTTGTAGCCAGATTTCGTTTAAAGGGATGAATTGTAGTGTTGTCTCCGGTATCAAAGAGGAATTTGCATCTGAATTTTCTAGCAAATTCCTCAAAGTCATTGAGAAGTATGTTTTTAGCATTGTTGCTTTTAGGCGTTGGAATGAATTTCAAGCCTTTGCTCAGTAAGGAAAGTTCATGTTCGGATAAGTTGTATCTTGATAGATTTAGAACAAACTTTTCCCCTGTTGTCATTGTTTTTTTGCAATGAGCTTTAACTCCCCGTAGATAATTACAGGTGCGTTTAGCACTTTTGCTTTGTTTACTACGTCTATTTAGTCGTCGAACCATTCATATAGAGGAGCAGCAGGTGGTAGATATTTGTGTTAGGCTATAGAACACCGATTAGTATTTTTGATAAAATTGCAAATCCGTCTAATTATCAATGTGTTGATAGATTAGAGGACTGCGAGAGAGTGTGGCTGTAGGAAACTGATAGCCACATTTTGGTGATTGGTTATGGTCAGTTGGGAGGGGCTTTGTTTGTTTATGGGCATGGCCAATCGATGGCTGTTATGTGCAATGGTTTTATTGTAATTAATTCTTGAAGATGTAATATCCGTCTGATATACGTGGTGACATATAAAAGAGGCGGCAATAAACATCCGTCTTAATATCATATGATGATAATAAGAGGATTAATATTTGTTAAAAAATTGTCAAAATGACAAAAATAAAATGCGATTTTAAACCAAACATGAACTGATATATAGGATACGAGAATTGGCATTGATGTTTACATGAATAATTTAATTGTAAAATCAAATACAGAGACATAAATGCAAGTCTGCTGAATAATAATCATGGTAATGTACTCCACAGGCATGTTAGTGAATAAAAGTCCATAACTATGTACATCGTATAGAGGTTTCGTAAAGTGAGTCCATAATATGCTCGATGTGTAGAACTCAGTTCCAGTTAATTAGGATGTGTTAGTATGGCCTTTTTCTCTGCATATAGCGGTGACCACGGTATTGGTAATGGCCTTCATTCCTTGATCGGTCGTGGAATTTGTTATTTGCCGATTTGTTGGCTGCGTGGCTAGGTCTGGACGGGTGGCTTGGCAGAGTCTGCAGTTTGACTCTGTGGTCATGCAATTCTGAAGTATGTTTTTTCGTGATGGCCTTGATATCTTCATCCAGCTTAGATTTTTCCGCGGCAAAGGTGTAGCCGTCTAATTCTTCTTTCTTTTGTCTTAGGTAATCTGATCTAAGTCTGTTGCTTTCTGCCTCTTTTTCTTCGATTGAACGTTCCAGGAATTTGATCACAGAGTTACCAAAGGAACTGATGGTATCCTGCTGCAATTCCTTTAAGAATGTGGTAAACGTTGTGTTTTCCTCTTTAGGGAGGCTGAGTTCGCAGTGGAACTTGGCTCCAAACCAAGACGGAAACCTGCCCGAGCTAAGTCCATGGGAAATGCTTTCTTTACGCTTGGCGTACAGAAGTCGGCTTGTTAAAATTCCTTCGATTTTTTCCACAATTTTGATGTTTGTGGCAGCCACTGCTCTGTCCGTTTCAGGCAAATTGATGGACATGTCCAGATCGTGTATGACTGCTTCCTGGTTAGAAGGGACCTGGTCCTTCATTACATCCATGTATTCGCAGTTTGGCATAGTTGAAGAATACTTTTTGAGAGATAGCTTGTTGAATCGTTGGTACATAGTAACAGAATAAGGGGTACTGATGCATGTCAGCATACTAGAGCAAGTTGATGAGTTTGATTTATACGAGAATCGTAGTGGACGATCTTTGAAGTTGATCCCCATACTCCTGGTCCAGAGGAACTAGAATCTTGCTAACTCCCTCTATGATATACCAATTAGAATACCAATTAGAAGACAGTTTTTCCCAAAATCTATTGCAATCATTGCATTTTGTTGTTTAAGTTTAATTTTGTTGCGTTTTGTTATATGAAATACGTCACGAAGCAATGTGTTTTTGCGTCGCACTATTATGACGTCACAATGAAAATCTATAACTGCTAAATAGCATGACTTGCTTTCGGCCGAGGGATTAGCTAAAAAAAACTAACGCACGGGGATTAACCAATTCACGGCGATTTCTAGGGAATCGTTCAGATCTAATCACTTTATTTTATATAGGGAAAATCAGAAGAGGTATAAAAAAATGATATAAAAATGCTGTCAAATACAATTGCGTCAAATTTGGGAATTTCATTGACACTATTCTCTGATGAGTTACTCTTCTCCAACATATTTTAGGCGACTGATACACTTTAATTTATCAAAGTTGAATTCCTTGACGTCTCACTAAAATCTTGTGGAAAATTTATGCCGCTGAAAGTAAAATCTCGCTGATATGAATGCAAAAAAAAAACTCTTTAATGAAGGCTTCGCGTAGTTTACTCTTTTGAAATCTAAGAAAAAGTCAATGATATTCGAACGACTTGATAATTCAGATTTATTGATATTACATAGATAAAATTATTCAAATATTTACTTGGAACGGGATGTCTACAGACCAATAGTACGTGGTTAGGAAGCGCCTCTCTTTTTTCTATTTTGATTTCTTTTTTGAGAACTCTACACTCTAAAACCGTTGCTATGGGCCTGATGTTTAAGTCGTCGAAATTAATAATTAAGCAAAAAACCTCAAATGTCATGCTGTAGTTAATCAAAATGTTTTATTCTCCCGCTTGAAAGGTGGGAGGGTATATAGTAATCGATATTTCCGTCCGTCCGTCCGTCTGTTACGCTTTGGGGTACCCATCTCTTATCCGCAACTCCTCTCATACGTACCACTGAAGGAAATTTAATGAAACTTTTACAGAATCTTCAGTACATATTGCGATTGTGCACCTCTTATTTTACTTTTTGATCTGGCATATATTTTGGATTTTCCAGAGCAAAACATGGACACTGCCATTATATTCATTTGGGAGGCGGGGGTATCATTTAGTGAGCTCATTGCTCACAGTACCTCTAGTTTTTTTTTTTTTAATAAAGAAAAAATGATTAGTTTTTATGGAATGATAATTATTTTATGTACCATCATGTTTACTGTTTACTCAAAGAACAACGACATGAAATGTGAATGACTGTATAAATTTCATAACATAGATCTGGAATAACAAAATATATTATTGCATTTTTTGGGGGGGAAATAAATTCTTGTCTCTGTGACAGCACAAACTAATAATATTTCCTTATATTTACATTCGCAGTGTTTTTCTACTTCGCCATTTGTGGAATTGATTTGAATATCATTTTCTTGTATTTTCTCACGTGTAGAAATATACACGGATAAACGTTCGTTATTATGACGTCACAATAAGGCTACAGCGACGTTAGTAAAAGTATAACGATATGGGCAGCGAAAAAAATCCAATATTGAGTATATTTTTGGTGCTTCCAAACATATAAAATGTATGCTTTTAAGTTAAGTGTGAATAATTGGTGTGTGATTTACTTAGACTTGCACGTAGGCATATTTTTCATAAAGCGCGCTAGACATATGCCTATGTGGCAAGTCTGTTTGCTTCACACACCAATTACTCACACAAAACTTAAAACATTTATTAATCATCTTTTAAAAGTAGGAGAAAAAGGCATCATTTTTAATTTAAACTTGATTTTTTTATAGATTGTATACTTTTAAATATTTCAATGATATTTTCATTCTACACATAACATTAAAAGTTGGAGTATGTACCTACATGTGGTCGATTTTTTTAATCAAAGAAGATAAATAATTTTCTTGACATGTTGAATATATATTATTTTGAGATCATTTTTCATGTATGACATTACGAAGATAAAAATGATGTTTTATGCCCCTTACATGTCTTCATATGTTTTCCTTGCTAAGAACATGATTTAAGATTCCCTTTGCATAATTTGAGTTATGGACAATTATAATGAAATTAAGTCATTTGAAGCACTATTCTTTTTTGCGTTGCTGAACGTTACTTTTTAATTAAAAAAATTATAACGCAGTGATGTCTTTTTTTTTCACCCAAGACAAACCATTCATCATTTTACTATAAAACCGCCGTATTATTTTTACTTTTACAAAAATAAAAAAAAACAATGAGTAATGTTTGTTTCAGACAACTATTTAGAATGTGATCTTTTGATCCACGGATGAAATAATGATACTTCAATTTACAAAGGTGTTTTAGCAGTCTTTTAGCCTCATACATTTTACATTAAATCTTCTCAAAATTATATAAAATTTCAAGACATTAAATTGTTCTCTTCCGATCTAACATGAACAGTAAAAAAGAATTTTTTCACCATTTTTTTTCAGATCTGTCATACCTGTACATTTTTCATCAATGTAATCACCATTGCATCCTCCAATACATGATCCATTGTTTGCAAAACAAGTTCCGTTAACACAACTCGAGCTACATTTGTGTTCACATAGTGTACCGTAGTGGAATGGGCTACAATCTTTATTTAAACATTCAAATTGGAAACTAACGTCATTTTGATAAATTCATTGTCATTATATGAGTTTGCAAATTTCAAAATTTTTACTATAAGTATATATTTTTTTGTCTGAACCGTTTTCATAAACGCGTTAAATCAAATGAAAAGCATTTTCCCTTTTTTTGTTTTAGAGTACTGATTTTTTCATTTAAGATTAAAAGACAATATCGGCTTACCATCACAATAAGTTCCATGCCATTCTTCTTTGCACGCACAACTCCCATTATTTAAAGCACATTTGTTACGGCACCCTTCTCCACAGTTGTTTTGACAAACTTCTCCGAATTTCCCTTCATTACAATCTCTACAATAACCACTGTCCTTGTGACATCCATTTCTACAGTTTTGATCACACGTGAAATTACAGAGATTTCCGAATTTTCCAACTTCGCAAGTTCCTTTACAATACCCAGTATCTCTATGACATCCCAAATGACATGACGAACTACATACCGACGAGCAATCTTTTCCATAATGTTGTGAGTCACATTCTGAATGATGAAATTAAAAATATTACCACTGAAGAAACTGATAACATAAAAAACTTTACTGGCCCGTACATGTATATATATTTATATATATATATTTTTTTTGATTTTATTTTACTTTATTTTTTTATTTATTTATTTATTTTTATTTTTTTTTTTGAAAATGGACGAGAAAATATAAAGTGACAAATAAAACCATACCTAAAACATACTAAAAAATCATAAATTTAGTTTTTATATTTTATTGAAAGATACATATTACGAAATAACCCTGATTGCATCAAATATTGAGACAAACAGCATTTCAATAAACATTTCAACCGTTAAAGGTAATATTTCGGAAAAATGGGACTCAGTCTTCTTTCCACCCGATTTTACGTGTCTAGGATGAGTTTTACTCTTAAAATTGTCAGTGAATAATATAATTGTTGTCCCAGAAAAACTTTTCAATAACTTTTAACAATAAAGTTTAAAAATGACATACATCTTGATCATAATTTATTGAATAATGCCTAACAATTTCAATGAAATATCTCTGTAAAAAATAGTTTTCTCTCAGGTAAACGAATCTAACAAATCAGCTGTCGGCGCACCACTGACGACGTCAAAAGTACATGTATCTCGTAGTGTTTGTGACGTTGTTCTGGAAACTGTGTCTCTAATAACAAAATCATTGAAGCATAAATTCGGCTCTGTATTTCATTTTCTTTCGGTAACCAAATTATCATCTCAAATACTAGTAATATCAAAGGATTGCGGCGTTAATTCTTTTAATATACGAATTCACAATCCCTATCGTAAATGTAAATGATTTAAAGATGTATTCTTATGATACGCGGAAAAAACGGGCATTAAACTTTCAAAATGCTTATATTTTTCTGACAGTGTAATATCCAAGGAATAATTTAAAGACAAGAAAAATGTATGTTAGTGATCATCTAAGAAAGGTTCAACCCTTTGAACATAGGCCAAATAGAGGATGGGAAATTTCCTTAAAAAATGCTACTAGACCATAAAATACCTCATAAAACTTATAAATACAGTGAATTAAAACTTATTTTGGCTTAAATTTACTTGAAAGTGTTGCAAAGTTGATTTTTAAAGCAAAATATGAGCAAATAAATACCAATTAGATAACTTGTACCCAAAAATGTTGCTCACCCATGTCAAAATTAGGCACATTTTTCCCTATAAAATTGCTCGAAAAACCAAAGAAAAACATATTTCTACAATTAAACTTTTTTAGAAAATTATTGTACAGTTTCTTTAGGTCTTATGGCTTCTTTTCATAGCATGAAAAGTAGGGGTTAGTGCACATATAAGAAAGTTTTGATATTTTTTATATCCCCACCCCCTGTTTCTTTTTGAGCATTTCGTGAAAATAAATCAAGCATTTAGGCGTCAAAGTTTGTGTTTTATTCACTAAATATTCAAAATTAGTGTGATAATTTCAGTTAATTATTGCAATTTTGTTAAGAAAAGATTTTTAAGAACAAAAAGTAATCAATTAACACATAAAACGTCAAAATAGTCTGTTGGATGTCCTCTCTTTCTCTTGCCCTGGGGGTTCCAGATTGGGTCCTGGTTTGTTGTGTTGGATGGTGCCTTCACAGGGATTAGTCAAATCCAGTCCCACTTTCTCAATCTGGTTTTCATGATTTTCTCCATCTTATTTTAGTCGTTCTTAAACCCTGCTTTCTTATAAAGGCCTCCATTAATGATTCTTGTGAAAACAAGACATACCTGTAAACTTTAATTTTAGAAAAAAATTGGATTATAATTTACTGGTAACATCATTGTTCAAAAAATGTAAAATCATTATTTTGTCTATCTGACTTTGTTTTTATGAACCCAGGCCTGTAGTTTAGAAAAAAAATAATTTCTACATGTTCCATGATGTTTCAGAAATATTCCATTTTTTTAACCCGCATAGGCCGCCATAGAATGAAACGACCTAGTTTCTTACCGAATGTAAACAGCTAAAAATTATAGAAGTTGTCTTATTATTTTATTACGGTATGTCTATAAATTTGAGATAGAGATTCTGCATTTACAATATCCAAGGTAATTTATCATATACTAAATGCTTAAGTTGCAATAAAAATGATAATACGAATGTTGTCGTCTGCACGCCTCTGGAGAGCTTAGGCCTAACGTTACGTACATGTAGCAAGTTTATGCTATGTTTGAGTTTGCGATGTGACAGTATACTATGCATTTTGAAACCTTTGTATCTAAAACACATAAACATTGCTATTTTCAATAAGTTTGAAGCATTGTAAACCTACATTTTCGCTTTTCCACTGCTACTGAACGTCAACACACACCGGCGCTCTTGGCTGGCATATTTGGGGACCGCTTTCGAGAATCAATGTTCCTGTAGGCTTAATTGCGAGCGATCTCGACAATTTTTTTAATGTTTTAATATTTCTGTCGGTTGTCTCTTTTAATGGAGTGCCATTCGGCATTCCTGTCGCTTTGAAACGGGCGATCCCGTCTTCTTGAGTCTTCCCCTCTCGCTCACTTGTTGACTTCCTTAGGCCTATGTCGTAATTATCGTAATTTTGAACACGTGTTCGTCATTAATACAACATAGAAAGACTTTTTATTAAAAAATAAATATAGTTAAACAAATAAATCATAAAAACTTTAAAAACTTGTTTGTAAATTGTTATCAGTTTGAATTTTACGACATGTCTAAGTACGAAGACCCACTTGGGGTAAAATGATCATAAGAATACATCCTTAATAATTTAACAATGGCATAAGATATCCTGATTCTGCCTGTTCAGGTTGTCTTAATTGTAGTTTTCTAGTGTACTCTTTCCTTTCGGATAACCAGTCAAGTCAACTTCTGAAACCCCTTCAACTACAGATATGAAGTTGTTAACCATGCAGCTTTACTTGCGTTTATTTTAATCTCTTTTCCCTATGTATAGGAGTCGTGTCCCTCTCAACATAGTGTTCCTGGATAATTTTGATCTCAACATTACCCCCCCCCCCCCAAAAAAAAAAGAAATTCAACCAATTTTGACAATGTCTATTTAAAGTATTTTGGCAAATATCATCGCATACTAGTCATTAGTGATATCCAAGAAATTAATTTGTAAACATGAATACACGAAAGAAATACACACGCTAACTCTCGATTCCCACCTACATTTTGGAACCATTTAATTCAATATAAATAGAAATTTGGCAATAAAATATTTGTTTAATACAAAAAACACTTCAATGGTTATTGTCCTAATACCAGCGCTTAACAGTAAATTATCCATAATTCCAGCTCTTGAAAAAAAAAGGGGGGGGGGGAGACGATATTTACAATTGAGTTTCAGAGTTTCACGCATCACCATATTTTGAAATAGTCTTGGATATGGTTAAATGTTCCTTACATATTTCCTTAATATGTTTTAGACAAATAAATAAAACATAAATATACCATTAAAATTAAATGTTTTCAGTTGTAAATAGCTTTGAAATTAGTGGAAAGTAAACATTTTTAGTCACACAAAAGGCTTTTGGTATGAATTTATAGAATACTGTGAAATCACTAATTTTCGTGGGGGTTTAATTTTCGTTGTTTTCGTGGTATGAAGAGACCCACGAATTTATGTCCACCACGAAATGTAAATTTTCATATGCACACCTACTTAAAAGTTCTTCATCCACGAAATCAAATCCCCACGAACCAACATTTTTTCCTCAAACCACGAAAATTTGACCCCACGAAAATATGTGATTTTACAGTAACATTTCATACTAACTGTCAAAAGAATTTTTTGTGACACGGGGGGATGTTTTAAAAATAATTTCCGTTTTCCGTTAAAACACAAGTTTTACTTGAACTTTGGAGTTATCTCTCTTTGTTTTCCCAAATAAGTAATGTTTTATGAAAATCCATATAATTATCTACATGTATAAGAAATATGAAAAATTCATCGAATATGTTAACTTTTGAAAATTAACTTGGAAGTAGGCGGGAGAAAAATACTATCGTTCGCACTTCTTACATTGTATTTTGTGTGTAGTTAAATGTTTTGACATTATATTTCCGTATAGCCTGATAGCAAAAAACCTTCATTGAAATGTGAAAATGTAATGCTACTTATAAAAGTCAAAACAAAAATTTTGTGTCAACTACCAATATTTAACACTTTAATTTTAAAATCTGATTTAAGTTGCAATTTATCTCACTGACGTACAATATTCTCTACTTTGTTGAAATAAGAAAGTTACTATTTACAAATTATTTAAAAAAAATATTAGTTTTCGTTGAATAGTATTTGAAATGTCCAACTGTTTTTCTTTGACAACCCTCGTTGTTCACTTTCTATCTGTTTATATCTTTTAGGGAATCGGGTCGGAGTAAATTATATTAACAAAAGTATATAAAATTGTGTTCCGGAACACAATTCAAAAAGAGTGTATACATAAATAAATAAATATTTAAAAGTAATATGCAAAAATAAAAATGCAAGTTAGTTTAACAATCAGCACGATTGCTTCATGAAATTCTAAACTAGAGACACCACTGATTGCACTTTTTCATACATATTACGATTACACTTACCACTACAATTGTTCCCATGGTAACCAGAAATACAATTGTTGGTACAGAAACCTGTCTTGTTACACCTCTGCTCAAAACATGTAGGGCAATGTTTGTCACATGCATCCCCGAAGTATCCATGCTTGCAGTCAACACAGGTGCCGTCCTCTTTATTACAAGTGTCATATAGACAATTGGCATATCGACATCGGTTTGTACATTTTTCTCCCCAGAAACCTCGATTACAGTCATTTCTACAGTCACCATTCATGTAACAGGCACTATTTACACAGTTTGGACTGCATGCTGTTAAAAATAAAACATACATCTACCAAAATATGTACTTCATTTAAAAACGTAGACACATTTTACATACATTTTCTCACATAGAATACGTAAAGAGCTTGTTTAATTTTTTTGTTGTTATAAGTATATTGTTTTATAGATTATACCTGCTAATTTATATATCTATATTTTCTCAATATCATGTATTGTTTAGAATTCTGCTATAGTAAACTACAGGTATAATGGATGGAATTAACCCATCATAAATAAGTTTCACCACAATTGGATGAATTGTATATGAGATCACTCGCGGACAAGAAAGTACGAAGAAAAAAAGAAACAGAAAAACTTTTTTTCATTGTAAGCGAGGCCTTCACAGATGTTCCCCAAACGTTCCCCAAACTACTCCTACTGGGTTCTCATTACCATATACATACACACCGTCTCAAAAATTTGCGATTATAAAGAATTTCAATGAAAACAAAATAATACAACAAAACGAGTATTAATCGATCAGAAATCAGCACACGTGTCTGTGTCTTCATATTCACTTCTGATGATTGTATCATAACCGGGTCAACATCATTCTGGACTCCAGCCTTAATTTTTGTTATTTCCCAACCAGCAAAGGTTTAGGAAGGCAGAGTCCCGAATGACATTGGGCCGATCATGCATATATTTGTTATCCACCGGGATCTTATTAAATTCCGCAGTGAGAGGTAAACCAACTGAACAACTCTTTTACTCCTCTGTTGACCAGTGACCAATTATTTACGAAAGCTCTTATTTCACCCCTCTTGGAAACTGGTTTGCCTGTATAAATACAACAGAGAATACAACTCGTCGGAATTTCTCTTTATTTTTACAATCCATTTTATATTTTAAACAACTTCATTCAACACAATAAATAGTACAAGAAATATTAAACATTATAAAATATCTTTTCCTGTAAAGAAAATGAGCCAACTGAAGCTTAACAATCTGAAACTTAGCTTTTATTTAAATTATTAACCAAAACTTGTAAAAATCTCTTACCTGTATAAATACAACAGAGAAGACAACTCGTCGGAATTTCTCTGACGAGAAATCTTTCCCCGTCGTATTTATACTACTCCTGTGCAAGAGCTCCGCCCTGACTATATTTGTTATTTTATCAAAATTTTCAACTACAAACATCAATTTGCGATTTGAATTTTTACTTACACTTCTGTATCTCTTTATCCTTTTGACTTATGAAATACCGTTTTAGATTCATATTAAACTTCTTGCAAAATCTTAATTTTTTATCATTTTGTTGATAATTTATTCCAATGGTTGACCTTTCGCCTGTTACGTAGGATTGGCGGTCCCTTTCCCTATGACCAAAAATGACCTGACGAAATCAAGTTTCATCACCCTCATGCAACCACTCTCACCGCATTTCTCAGGTGATAGGTTCACTCAGCATCTTTGACTATTTTTATCTGATACTAGGAAATATCGATCCCCTCGTGTCCTCTCGTTTCTCTCGCACACTAATTTGTTTCTATTTTTAAGCAGTTCTTGTTATGATACTAGGAAGTGAATGTCCTCTCGTTTCTCTCTCACACAAATTTCTGTTATATATTTATCTTTATGCAATTTTTGTTATGATAATTGAATAAAAAAAGAACTTTTTATTTTTTGATCCCGCTCACAAACTTTGGGAGGAATAATAATAATTAAAAGAAACAACTCATGACAATCACTATAATTATATAAATCTTCCGTTAAGAGCTGAAGACTTACTATTAATAAAAAAGAAGAAACGGCGTAAGAACAATATGTTACAAAACTACATAATAAGAAATGTTTTACACATCGCTACTCACGGCAAGCGCCACTATCAACGTCACACTTTGAGCAACCTGAACAGGGCAGACACTCTTGTCCAAAATGACCCACGTCACATCCTTAAAAAATGTTGTTAACATTCATAATACTATGTATACTGATAGCTTAGGTAAATAAGTTTTATTTTCTTTCAGCCAAATATATCATTATTTATATCATCTAACAAGAAAACATTCTTGACTTCAAGTTACATGTATGCAAAATTAAAGATTGTCAATCGTGACATTAGCTATATCAAGTATAATTAAAATAAGTACTCATATTACATATCTTAAACTTGCAAAAAAAATGTTGGTCAGTGAGCATCTTACTGAGGAAAGGTACAATTTAAGTGACCTCTAAACTGTTGACCTGTTTAAGTGACCTGTTAAACTGTTACTTTAACTTGCAATATTTTGTCATCACAGCAATAAATATAATCTTGCAAATGAATGTGCTTAAAATTTTGTGTAACTTTTTGCACTAATAAAAGTTATATTTTTTTGGTACTAAAAAAACTAAATAAGAAATCACATATTTTTTCTATGAAACTTCCAATGATTTCAATGCTCATTAGTTGGAAGTATCGTGTAAATGTAAAAAAATAATGAAAAATTGGAGTCAGCTTTGTTATTATTATTATTGGTCAGGATATTTAATTTTCAATCAAAATAATGCAAAATTTATCTTGACTCCTTTATGCATCTTCATTTCCTGGAAAAGTCTGTTAAATGATTTTGTATATTTCGTTCTAAAATATTATTTGAAACAATTTTTTTTATATTTCCGGATGAAGGATATTGAGATAAGATACAGTATTCAATAGTGCATAAAAACATTAAGAGCAGAGCAAACACGGACGTCTAAAATATCAGAGGTGGGACAAGGTGCCATGGTGCCATGGAGGAGTGAGAATCCCCTGCTGACTGGTCACATCCGCCGTGTGCTCCCTGTGCTGATCGGAAAATAACGGAAAAATCCATCGTTAAATCAGTGTTGATTGTATGTTGTTTAACGACGCTCTCGATAATTTTTTACTCATATGGAGACGTCACCGTATGCCGGTAAAGGGCTTCAAATTTAGAACTAAACCTGGCAAATGAGAATCGAACCTGGACCTTCCAATCACGAAGCAAACGCTCTACCACTAGGCTACCGTGATTGATCAATTCAATGTATAAATAATTGACTAACATTTAGAATGAAAAACGTCAGTCAGCATTTGACTCAATGAAAAATTGTCTTTGCTGACAAGGTTATTGTATCGACCAAAAAAACGTTTTGAAATGATGATATTAAACGAGACTGCTGATGTTCTTGTTTTATCAAATTTTTTGCCATAAATTTACCTCGTTTTAGAAATTAATTCATAAGAGGAGCATGCACTTGCGTATTGAATCAACATAGATATACAAACGCCGTATGCAAATAATGAAGGAATATTGCTGCGTAAGTAAGTGAAGGTTACGATAGAAAAGTTAAAGTCGTCCTATATGACACACATCTAGATTTGAAATTTCTTTCTATACATCTTTCGAACACAAGAAACTGCTCCCCCTTAAAAGGTGCGTCTTTCGACCTCATGGGGCAGTGGTAAGAGCGGCGGAGTATATGGAGTTGGTACTCACATCAGTGGAGGCGTCTCGTAATACAAGATTGGAACATTTTCGAGAGAGGCGTTTACAACAAGCAAACACGCAGAGAATTTCTATGAATTCAATGACTGCTGTATGATTTACCTTGCTTAATTCAAATATGATATGAAATAAAATTGTTACAGTAACAAAGGATTTTAAAGTAAGAGGTTCTTACTGTTTTTTTTCTAATCAAATGACTTATTTAACAGAATTTTTTTTATTTTAACTATTTAATGAGTTCACGAATAGTGAAATAAAAATTAGCTAACGACAGTACTTCATAATAAGACTTTAATAATTACTTCTTTTTATTCACAGATATAACATGTTCCTCACAGGGTGCATTTATTTTTGTTCATCACATTTCAAAGTTAACTAAATATGCAATCATGTATGTCATACAGTAAAAAGGAAGTTGCGTTTAAAAAAATAGATGTACTAATCAATGTAGAAATGAAAACTTACCGTATACTTCGATTTCACAAATTTCAAGTACAGGTCCAATAGAATGATCATTAGGAGCGTCATAGATGGATCCGACAATGACAAATCTTGCCTCAGCTTTACACATTTTGTTTTGAAGGGCACTGGGTAATTCTGAATCAGGTGTCGTGTCATTATAACATCTTTTTTTCTGAGAAGTTGTAGTTTCTGCTTCTAAATAATATTGTCTGAATCTAATTGGTGGCCAGTCCCCTACAAAATTTGAACATATATTGATCGGGAATATTTTTATTTCTGTAATTGACGAATTCTAAGTCAATTGAACAAATCCTTTTAAGGAAATTGTTACCATAGGGATCATTTTATGATGACAAATTCTAATACTGAAAATTTGAGAAAACTTCATAGAAATCCTCATAAATGTATCAATCTTTAACAACATTATCTAAAAATTTCATCAAAAAAGAAACGAAATGGTTCTCACCATAATATTAAGGTGGGAGTCGGATACGTTCTACATTAACCATGTTGTTTGGCCTAAGTTTTTAAACTTAGTATATATCTCTTTAGTCTTAAGAGAATGCTGATGGTTTATTATTTCTTTTGTTACATACTATTGTCTCATAATTGTGATTTGAATATACTAGAATTGTATTAATACATTATATATAGTGTTATACATGTAAAGAAGGTCCTGAGGAAGACTAGTGCTTGGTTTACCTTCTATAAATAAAGTATTATTTATATTATTATTAAGGTCTTCCATTTCCAACGGAAGATCTTATTGTTTTCGTTCGGTTTCTTTTCTGCTCTCAATTTCTCGGAAACGGCTACTCCAATTTTCACTAAACTTTCAGATCTGATAGATATTCATCTGAATCTTGTCGGAAATTTTCGTCGTCGATGACGTCACTTCCAGTATATGAGATATGGACGATTTTCTGATTTTTAAAGGGTCAGCTTGTCCTGAGATCTTCTCTTAAAGGACTTAGGATATTGATTTGAGATTTTCAGTGAAAATAGAGGAAAAATAGTAGATGTGACATTTTGCATATACACCTTTGCAGGGGAAAATGCATCGACGCTCGCCTGGGCTCAAAAAATAGGCTCAGAAGCATCTCGCAAAATTTGAAACGTTTTCTTTTATATTTTTACTTGTTAATATTTTGAAAAGACATGTATAAAAAAGATTGAAATATAGTAAGACATTTCATTTGCTATCTATAAAATGGGGTTAGCCCTTCAAATATGGGACTTTTAGGGGGCAAAAGTCTCTCGTCCTTAACGCTTTAATGATCAATATTTTATGATGCATTACTGAGGCAAATATATTCATCTAAACGATGTGCAACAATAATTAATTAAAAATCAATCATATGTTTCGTAATACGGGGTCACAGGGGGCTAGAATACAACGCGAAATATAATAACAACCCAAAATGTAATAAACCTGAAATATTTCATTTTGTGTTATTACATTTTGCGTCGATATCAACGCAAAATGTAATTACCAAAAATGTAATAACACGATTTTTAGATTATTACATTTTGAGTTATTACATTTTGCGTCGAGATCAACGCAAAATGTAATGACGTCCTTTTTTGTTGTTACATTTGGCGTTATTTTATTATTGCACTGAAGACAACGCAAAATGTAATAAACTATATGTAATAAAACAAAAAATTATTTTTTCGACTGCGTTTAACAAAAAAAAAGATAATGAAAATGATCCAAAAATATACATGTAACCAACATAGGAAACACTCTATTAAAACATTTAGAACTAAAACAATGAGACCAACGTTAGGGCTTTTACGGACATAAATACATCTAAATGTATCGTTTTCTGACTTTTATTTTAGTTATATATGTATTGAATGGACTGAATGTACTTGATTATACAGAATTAATTTATCTTTGACTGGCATATTTTTGAAAGTCTTATTAAATTTCTAACAAATAACTCATAGTTAATTACCAAAGATTGACCAAAGATTCATTAAAAGCACTTGATATGCATATTCGGCATGTAAATGTATACATTGGTTAACAATTTAGAAGTGTATGTGTGTCAAGCGAGGATGGTGATGTGTTTACTTCGTATGTTTATTATTGCATTATTGTAGACATGCAGAAACAATCCATTTTATTATAGGTCGGAAAGAAAAAGAGATATAGAATATTGTTTTTGCTTGTCTGTAGTGCTGTAGATTTGCTTAGAAAAGTATGGTATCATTACTGTCAATAAACCCCTTCCTGCTATACATTTACACATGCCAGTACAAATGAATAGTTATTTTGTTCATTGCATTTGTCTATAAAAGAAAACAAAAGCACACTTGTCAATACCCCCAACAACCCTGCCCACAGATGCACGTTTCCAATTTGCAACACTATAATTTGAATACATTTGTTAAACTGATTTAAAACATTTTAGCTAATTCAATAAATCAATATATTATAAAATTTATTAATTTTAAGAAATTGCGTATATTACATTTTGCGTTGATCTCGACGCAAAATGTAACAACGCGAAATGTAATAATCCTCAAAAGTGTGTCGTCATATTTTGCGATATTACATTCTGCGTTGATTTCAACGCAAAATGTTATATCCCAGGTATATTACATTTCGCGTTGTTTTTACATTTCGCGTTGTAACAAAACTAGAATGATAAATCTTTGCCGCTTAATTATCGGAAAGCGTGAATATTTTTTTTATAAGTAATATTGAACCAAAAATGGTGAAAATAATGTTCTAAACAATATGCATACTTTTAATTTTTTTTTTCAATTTCATTTTTTCCTTCGACACTTCTGTTGTAAATCGGAAGTAGTTTAAATATAGCGATTTTTTACAATTCTATAAAGAATGTAATTGTTCATTCTAGAGATTTAAAAGAATGTAGAATCTTATTTCCACCGGAAGTATGGCTCATTCAAATCGGAAGTTGATGTAGAGTTGAATGTCGTTTTGAGCACATGCAATAACACCGGAAGTGATAAAGAAGAACCGGAAGTTCATTGGAATTGATAGATCCTACATTTTTTGTGTTTCTAAACATATTTTGAAGGATTCTTTTGAATAAGCCTTTTTGACATTTTTTTTAGCCTATCATTAAAATTATCCCAGCACAGGTCTTATTCCATCAGATATCGGACGGAAGACCTACTCGTTGCTCACAACGAGATCGCATCTAGTAATTATTATTATTATTATTATTACAGTACCCGCAACGATATTCTTGACAATTCTATCGTGTCCTATCGTGCGTGTATCCTATCGTATCGTGCGTGTATCCTATCGTATCGTTCGTGCATCCTATCAGGTTCTCCGTTTATTCTATCGTGTGTTGCGTTTATCAGTAATCCTATCGTGTTCTGCGTTTATCAGGTTTTGCGTTTATCAGGTTTTGCGTTTATCCGGTTTTGCGTTTATCGTGTTTAGCGTTTATCAGGTTTTCCGTGTATCGTTTTCTCCGTTTATCAGGTTTTCTTTTCGTTTTGTTAAAAAAATCAAATTGCGGAATCATTCTGAACAATGGTGCCGAAGTCGAAAGAAGGGAGAATATCAACTGCAGTGAAATTAGCGATCATCCGATACCCTGCAACTAATCTGCCCATCCAGACCATTAGAGAAAGACTACGTGTACACCACAACTGCATGATCAGCCGTCAGGGGATATATGCCTTCCTAGAACGCTGGAAATGTGGCCGAGGTTTTGTTAGGAAAACCAGGACTGTGAGTGCGCATTCGGTGAAGTTGAAACCTCTACATATAAAGTTTATGGACAGTTGGATCTCCAAAAACAATGAAATCACAACACAAAACCTGATTATTAATATTATCACTATTGTTATAAAAACACTGTTAAAATGTTTAATATTTTTAGAGGGGTTCAAATAGGCAAATGGGAAATAATGTTCACTCTATATGCTGTGACTTTCAGATATCTTTAACTTCTTTATCTCTGAAAGAGTCTTTTAGCCTTACGAAATGTTTGTCATGTGTAGTCACATTTTAAAGTAAATCATGGCTGGTCTGTATTTGTCTTTCTACGATGATTATTTTTAACTTAAATGTTTCTTTCGCACACCCTATGGACAAATGCTACATGTGTCGTTCACAAACGTAAATAAAACCCAGAAAAAATTATTTTATTTTCTCTAGAATTCACAATAATTGTTAATTTTAAAAATTTTCATGACAAAGTTTATCTAGAAGCAAAACCAATATCTCTAAATATCATTTCAACCTACTAAAGCTTTTTCATTTTGTCTTTTTTATCCTTATAACAAGAATTTTCATTGATAGTGTTTCGTTACTCTTGATTAATTGTCAATGAAAGTTCAACATAAACGGGATTGTGACAATCAGTCTGAGAGTAAAGGTTTAAAAAATCATTATTTTCAGATTTTTGATAACAGTAAAAATTTTAGTATTTCATATTAATAAAATATGACACCATATTATTTCATACACAATAAAATATGACACCATATTAAAATAAAGTACCAATTCCCCTGTCATTTCCTACACGACCATAAGAAATAATGAATGTTGCTCCAAACCCCAGTCAATATTTGTATATCTTTTAATATCGATTCGTCGATTCTGAACTATTATGAATTACATTTGTTACATTCTTAATTGACATTGGCGACGAGCGCTAACTTTTACAGTTGACGACTTACTTTTACACATGGAAAATATATGGTAGCTCTTTTGCAATAAAAATATTAAGTTCAACATTTTGATTAAACGAAAATAAGGGACTGGAATAAAACATATATAAATTGCCCATGAAGAATACAATAACCACGTTAACCTCAAATACCGCCTTCACATGCCAGTGCCCCCCCCCCCCCCCC
>PRKT01000945.1:105352-135834 GCA_003671525.1 Saccostrea glomerata
CCCCCCCCAAAAGAAAAATAATAAAAACTTTTATCAGAAGAAAAGTCTTTAACTTTAAAGTCATTGTCTTTGCAAAAGTCCAATGGTACACATCAAAAGCCAATGCTTAGATTTATGCAATACTAGTACGCAATAGTATCAATACGACAGTTAAGCAAAGAAGATGCGAGATATTTTGTTACAGATCATACTTAACATTGATAAAGTAAAATGGAACTTTTTGTACATGTACGTACTCTGTGTTCTGTAATAGATAACAACATGGGACAGGGCATAAGTTCCTCCAAGGTCGACTTTTACCCATGCTGGTGCTTTCTGATCTTCTTTTGTGTGGGCACAATTTTCATATCTCTGACCCTTAAGTCCATCAATTACTAGAGATGCATTTTGTTCTTCACGTGTGGAGCTTTGTGTGGCTTTAACTCTCGGCTTGTTTACACAAAGATTAACTTAAAATAATTAATTTACAAATTAAACTTTATTTACAAATACATGTAACAATGGAAAGATTTGCTCTTAAAAAACGTTATAAGACATTTCATTCTCTTTTAAAGTTGCAAAAAAACAATCATTTTTAAAAACACATGCATTGTTATTTGATAAAACTTAAATATATTCGCCATAAAAAATATTATCGATTAAAACTTATACGAACAAATCAAAATGTTTGAAAAGAGATAAATTAGCAATGAATAATTGATCAAAAAGTTACTCTCTCCAAAACCACAGATCAGGACAGTGCATTTGTTAATAATTGAATCTTATCAATCATGAAATAATCGATGGTCAATCAATGTCTTCATTGACTTCTTTTTTAAACTTAGAATTCAATCAAATTAGATACACATATTTTACCAACAGCTTCAAAGTAACTGAACTGGTATGTATCTTGGTATTTATTAAAGTAATCAAAGTTTAGATTAATCAAAACCGAGTCATGATTAAGGTGAAAATAGGGGTTAATTTCTAAATATTTATCTTGTAATGTTTATGGTCAAATTTGTAATATTTGTGATCTTAAAAAAAGAAAATTTTTATGCTTAAATTTAGTATCGTATCGCCCTTTACAATATGTGTTTGTGAAACACTTATGCCCGCGTATGATAACATTACGAGGGTTAAATTTTCTGCAAATTACGAGGGCTGTTCAATAAATAATGTCCTTGGTGATCGGAAAGAAGCAAAAGACGCGTTTCAAAAATTTAGTCTTCATGATTTACTTCTTGATCTCTTTTAATTAAAACACGTGTCCGAAACATTTTTATTTAATTTCTGGTTGTTTTAAAACTTATTTTTGGGTATGACCCTTAGTATACTGGAAAATGGCAGATCAAATGATTTCCTGGACTTGTTTCTTCCTTCTGATAGGTGTTTTTTTTCAAAGTTTGGAAATAGGAATAAGTCAAAAGGGCCAAGATCTGGCGAATATTGTTAATGTGACTTTACTCTTCAGGACAAGCGTCAAGGTTTGGACATCGTCATATAGACATTTATTGTAGTTGATTCCTGATTCTGGGTCCTTCCTATAACAAACCTAGCGATTTTTTGCATAAAAATTGCTCTCTGACTCCTCCAAAAAATGAGAGAAAGTCATGTTTAATGTCATTTGATATCTGTATTGTGTGTCATAGAGTTCAGGACATTATTTATTGGACAGCCCTCATTAATATGTTGGTAAGTAATTTTCACGAGAAATAGAATAGTGAAATATGAAAACTCCAATAGCACCTGTTCAATAGTTATGGCCACGGTTAAAGTTTTTTTTAAAAGTAGGTCAAACTTCTAGGTCAAGGTCAAGGGGTCAAAGATGTTGATTTGAGAAGAAAGTTCTTGTCACGTAGAATATAAGGGATCAGGAATATACATGCAGTATGTTCGGCAATAATTTGTCAATGGAAATCAATTGTCAAATGAAAATGCCCTGTCTTTTCTCAATCAAAAGTTATAAAGAAAGATTTACATTTTTGAAAAGTAGGTCAAACATCAAGGTCAATGTCATGGGGTAATATATCATAGTGTTTTTAGAAAGACCTTGTGACATATCAAATGTTATGATATAAGGCTAAAGTTGAGAAAAGTTGAAGATCAGAGGATCAGGAGGTCAAAATTGTAGTTTATTTATTGTATTGATTAATTGATTTTAAAGTAGGTCAAACTTTAAGGTCAATATAATGAAGTCCAAAATCATAATGCATTTATAAAGGATTTTTCACAGGTATTACACAGCTTTCGAACGAAAACCCTATCCTTTCTCATTCATGATTAATGACCAAGGTTGAAATTTTTAAAAAGTAAGACAAACATCAAGCTGAAGGTCAAGAGATCAAAAATTAAAGCGCACATAGAAACGTATTGTCGCAGGTCGTATACATATTAAATTTAAAAGCCTTCTCTCTTCTCTTTCAAAAGATATATATGATCAAATTTAAGTAATTTTTTGATTTTTTAAGTATGTAAAAATTCAAGGTTTAACGTCACAAGGTCAAAAATCCTATTGTAATTTTAGAGGTCTTGTCACGGGGAGTCAAAAAATTCGAAAATTAAGAAAAAAAGTTCAAGGTCACACGGTCAAAATATCTTTGTGTATTAAGTTAGAAAGGTCTTGTTACGAGTAATTTACATGTATAGTAGGAAAGCCTTATTCCTTCTCATTCAAAAGGTATAACCAAGGTTACCGTTTTTGTGACGGAGAGACATACTGTAAGACTAATAGACGGACTGACAAATGAAATTTTTGTCCCTTCGCTTTCGCAAAAGCGGAGAACAGTGAATGGTGAAGACACTAAAACCTTTGTATAAAATGAAAAAGCAAAGTAGGATTAAGAAACTTTCTCGACTTTGTTTTGACGTATCATTTTTGTTAAGATTGCCCCGATGTGACAAAGCATGGTGCAGTTTAAATTGGCTTATATAAGACCTCAGACATCGACAAAATGAGAATGACGAGGAGAAACGTTGTCTACGCTTTTTCGAATGACCCTCGTACAAAGCATAATACTCAGTTACATAAGGACCAACACGATTTAAAGTAAACAACGTGTATGTGCTAAAAATTTTCAGATGAAATAAAATATAATTAAAACAAAACTTTGTATTCGAACCTTGTGCAAAAGTTAATCTAATCGTAATGGGAATAAACTCGAGGTACTGTGAGCAATGAGCTCACTAAATGATACACCCCCGTCTCCCATATGAATATTATGGGGGTGTCAAGATTTTGTTGTGATTAACTCAAAATATGTGTTAGAACAAAAAGTAAAATATGAGGTCACAATGGCAATATGTAATAAAGATTCTATGAAAGATTCATCAAATTTAATTCAATGATATGAGGAGTTGCGAATAAGAGATGGGTACCCCAAAGCGTAACAGATAGATGGACGTACGGCTAGAAGGACGTTCAGACGGACGTACATACCGATTACTGATTACCCTCCAGCTTTTCAAGGGGGTGGGATATTATTATGATAATTAGCAAAAATCAGTTACTTTTCCTATACGGACGCCTCAACACCCTGAGGTTTTTACCCTCTTCAATCAATTAACACTATTGTACATGTACTATGTTCATTATTATTTTTTTTTAATCATATTTTACATTTCACAATGATATCATATTAATAGCTTATACAAATATAAGACCTATTGCTAAGACTCTAAGCTTAAAACGGATAGGTAGTTGATATCCTAAACCCTTCCCCAAAAATTAAGAAATATTAATTAAATGAACGTACCGTAACAGTTAATAACGCCTGGTAACAATACAAGCCAAATCCACCAGAGGGTAACCATTACAAATCCGGAAGTACAATAAAAGCTTGTTCTGAATCAGACGACCTGAGGAGATTCACTGACGCCGATGAATAAAAAGGTGAATGTTAAGTGATCTATCAAAAAAAGTTAACAATCGGATTAAACATTGCCTTTCAGCATGAACATTTTAAACTCAATTGGACAAAAACTGGAATAATATCAACACTGTCACAAATCTCGTTTTAAGAGACTATTTAAGATTTCCTTATTGACTAAAAGATTTATCTTTTATCTTCTTTTATGAGTAGCGTCTCTATATGAGTGACAAATTCTCGAGAGGGACGTTAAACAATATACAATTAATCAACCAATCAATCTTTTATAAGTATTTAAATAAAATTAAAAAAAAATATGGTTTAAAGAAACTATATTCTTTTCTTTGCAACAGAAACAAGATGTGCTTGTGAAACACTGATGTCCCCTTATGGCAGCTTATGGCAAAGGTCGAAGTCTCTCAGATGCAATCTCAAACTCCAAGGTCAAAAAATCAAAATTTTTGGCATCAAATCTTAACACAAGAAATTCACATGTGAAATATAAAAGACCTATTACATGTACTACATATATACCTGTTCGAAAGTTCCTATCGAATCTTATCACAACAAATTCACATGTAAAATATATGTGTCATATTGATTGATTGTATGTTGTTTAAAGGTACTTGGACACAGATTTGAAGTTAATATTTTCTCATTTTTTCTGTATAATATCACGAATTATACATTTTAATAGCATTTCACACAAAAATTAATTGAAAATCTTATTCCATTTAAAAGTTATTAAAACTTTAAATTTTTTGGCGGGTTTGATTGACACATCCTTGCACTTTCACAAATTTTAACTTTATTCTTAATCCTTAGGAAAAGTGGCAATTTGATGTGTTTTAATGAGAAATATTAAAACTTTTATCAAGAAAATTAATTTTTGTTCAGAGTAGAAATGTTAGAAAGCAAAACACCTTCACAAGTATCGTCATTCCGAACTAAGAGATGCGTACAGAGTTTAGCAAATCGAGCACACTCGTGTAATGTACACAGTTTTTGTAAACAGGGCTCGAGTTCTGTTATTGTTTATATTTAGAATTCACCGGGTGCGTTCAATCGTCACAGTCTGCTTACCACAACTGCACGGACTGACAATATATTGTTTGTTTTTTTTGCTTTCTAACGTGTCTACTCTGAATTTTCTGGATTATAGTATTAATATTTTTCATTTACACAAAACGAGGTTGCCACTTTTTCTAAGGATTAAGAATAAAGTTAAAATTTGTGAGAGTGCAAGGATATGTCAATCAAACCCACCTAAAAATTTGAAATTTCAATATCTTTTAAACGAAATAAGATTTTTAATCAATTTTTGTGTGAAATGCTATTAAAATATATAAGTGGTAATATTATAGAGAAAATAATAACTTCAAATCTGTGTCCAAGTACCTTTAACGTCCCTCTCGAGAATTGTTCACTCATATGGAGACGTCACCGTATGCCGTTGAAGGGCTTCAAATTAGACCCATGCTAGGCGCTTAGGGCCATTGAGTAGTGAGGGTTATTTATCGTGCCAACGCCTACCGCGACACGGGACCTACATTTTTTAGGTCATATGGGAAAGACCCGCGACTTTCACTTCGTGCCGATCGTTAAGCGAAGGAACAGTTACTACCTATGTTTACGTCTTAGGTTTGACGCGGCGCAGAGAACAAGAATCGAACCCGGTCCTACCGATCACGAAGCGAACGCTCTACCACTAGCCTACCCTGACTGGTATATGTGACAGATTAGATGTACTACATGTACCCGTTCGGAAGTTATGCCTAAGGTTACACGTATATTTTAAAGTGGGAAAACTTTACGAGGGGTTATCAAAAAGTTCGTGGACTGAGGCTATAAAATTAGTACTATGTAGTCTGTGCTTTAAAAATTTATATGGAACATAAAACAACAAAAAATAAAGAAATGTTGAAAATTTTAGCCTGATACCTTCAAATTATTAAAAAAATGAAAACGACTTTATATGATCAACCGGTGCTGTCGTCGTTTATTTTCATGACGTCCGATAACGTCATTGTTTTTTCAATGTTCGCTTCTTCTACCTCATAAACTTTTTGGATGAGATTCCCTGGAGCTGAGTAAGGACCTAAACCCGCTTTGTTTATATGAATTTACAATATCATGAAGAGTGGCCTTCAATGAATATAATATTCCAAATGGATTAATACATTGGGAGAGATCCTCGCCTGATTGTGCCACCGGCATATTTTGCTTTTGGGAGTTCAATTTCTACAACAAATGAACAACGTCATTTTTTGACGAGATTGATTTTTCACACCTTGACTGCAAATTGACATTAACTGTGTATCCCTTTTCTCTCTGAATCTATTTTGACATTAAAAGACAAGTACTCTAGATGCATATTATTTTTCTGTAGCCAGTTTCAACATATTTTAGGTCTATACCAGTTTTTTTCAGGGGCAAAACTTTATGGAATGTTGGAAACGGAAACCCCTCCCCCTTTTTACGTCATTTTCAACGCCTTACTTGGTTTGACATTCCGTGTAAAATTACGAAAAATTCATAGAACTTCCAGAATTAAGTGAAAATTTCATATATTTTATGGAACAATTGTGTCCCGATACATACCTGAGTTAACGGGATATTTGGATGTCAAATGATCATATCAAAAGAGTTTTTCTCAGATACACATAAGTCGCAAGAAACGTCGTTTTCGAGGTTGCGCCGCCTGGACATACCGTTGCATACAAAAACATTACTAATTTATTAAAATATAATATTAATGATGTATGGTTTATTCTTAAGATAGACAAGATGAAGCTAACTAGATATTTTAAAATTCATTGATGTACCTAAAGCGGTTTTAATTTTATGACGTTAGTCCACGAACTTTTTCATAACCCCTCGTAAGACCAGCCCTAAAGATTAAATATATCTATTCACATCGATAATTATGTTTTATCACAATGAATACACTTGTGAAGTATGAAAAACATATCATAAACTGTTCGATTGATTGATTGATTGTATATTGTTTAACGTCCCTCTTGAGAATTTTTCACTCATATGGAGACGTCACCGATGCCGGTGAAGGGCTTCAAATTTAGACCTATACTCGGCACTCAGGGCCATTGAGCAGTGAGGGTTCTTTATCGTGCCAACGCCTACCGTGACACGGGACCTACGTTTTTAAGGTCATATCCGAAAGACCCGTGACTTTCACTTCTAGTGCCGAGCGCTTGGCGAAGGAACAGTCACTACCTTTGTTTACGTCTTAGGTATGACGCGGCGCCGCGATCGAGAATCGAACCCGGGCCTCCCGATCACGAAGCGAACGCTCTACCACTAGGCTACCGTGACCGGTCATAAACTGTTCGAAAGTAATGGTCAAAGATTATAAGTCTGGTATTTTCTGTAAATATGGATCAAATTCCAGGGTCATGAGGTCAAATTTGGATGTACCCCCAACAAAGGTCTTGTTTCCAATTAACATTTGACAATTGTTGATAAAGATTGTCCTGACCGTACATCTGCTTGTCTATTAATCTGTTTGTTTGTTAGCAGCAAAACGTTGACCTTGCCAGTACAGAATAGAGGGAAAATTTCGCCCCCGTTTTATTTTCGTCCCTTACACCCTACCCTCATTAGGACGAATTTAAAACGGGGTTAATTCAAAGAAAACGGTATGATTTATATATAATTATCGAAGACTTACCTTAAACATGAAATAAGTCAGGAAAAATAACAATCTAAATTCCCCTAAGTTCTAAAGAAACTTTCCACAAGCAATGTCTATTTAGCAATTATTTTTATCTGCGGATTTTTAATCTCGGTAGACAGAAATATGTACTTCCTTGTTCAATTTACACTGCTTAAAATAATGACCTACATGTACTTGTCTTTGGTGCACACGATATTTTTTATTTGTGCAGGTACGCTTGGTACTTTATGTATATTTCCGGTTTAATTTATTTCCCTATTTGAATTTGATAATAAGCCGGAAAGTAGAAATGAAACTTCATAGAATAATATATGTCCAGAAGTAAAATCCACGATTAATTCATTTTGGAATATTATTTCACTTTAGAAGTTATATTTTAAGAGATAAGGTTTTTGATTTCACAACATTTAATTTTGTTGTGGGAATTTTTATATTTTTCAGCATTTGGGACCATTTTGCGATGACCGCTCAACAAAAATCTATATGATGAATCAAATACATTTAAAATCATTTTTTTTATTCATACCTGTATCCCGGGGGAGGGGGATAGAAAAAAATAATTCAAGAAATAAAAAAAGATAATAGAAAATATTTTGTGGTGTAACTGAGCACTGACTCGGTAGGTATGATTTATCGAGTTGCCAGTATTTCTTGGCACATTTAGTTTATTTTTCTTTCCATTTATGAACTTGTCGGGTTTTTAATATAATCTTATGGAAACTCTTACAAAAGGAATTATACATGCATTATTTTTAAGACCGTGAAAAGAAAGGCCGATGGTTGGGATATTTACTCCTCCATGACACCTGATCCTAAATCTGATGCTTTAGAGGTCCATTTTTGCTATGCTCAACAATTTGTATTGCTTAATTAGACTACAGAACTTCAATACTGATCGCAAATGCCATACATATTCTCTACAAATTTAATCTATAAATCAATTAAGGTTTTGTAAGCCTGCATAATAAATATGATTTTTAATTAAAATATAGTATAAAGTATTTTTATCGGATTCTTCGAAATACTACTGTGACGTTGTCATATCTGGCAATTCAGTGCCAGACATACATGAAACTGCTTACTTTCGAAGGAAGTTATTTACATGTAACACACATGTGAAATTGTTTCTTAATTCATGATTTCTTTTCCCCATTTAACCATATATATAGTATAACCTTGTTCTAAATACATGCACGTATGAACATTTGTTGATAAATAAGATTAAAAAAATACAATAACAAGCATTCTAACATGTCAAGAACCATATGGTGTAATAGTGCTAGTTAGAAAAATACAAGTTTAGAAGTTACAGATTTAAAGATTTAAAGCAGAAGTCCGAATTCTTAAAAAAATTCTTAATTTCTGTCCTTTATGAAATAAAATACCAATAGAACATGTACATTTAATTGGTAAGTTAATGGAATTTTTAAAGTTAAGTTTATATATATTATATAAGTTATCATGATTTACACACTCCAGTTTGATATCAAAAATACAAACTAAATAAATCATGTTCATGTGATGTTTTCTTAATAGAATAGTTAAATATGTGTGCTGACAATTTAAATAATTATACAATGCAGTGGAGATTTGTCTTAAACGCATCCCCCTCTATCATTATTGCCAACCGTTACAGATCAATAGAAAAAGTCTTCTAAAATATTCCAATATTCAAACTCATATATACATGTACTGACAGAATTAGTGGTTAAGTCTCCCTCGTCTCTCGCGAATTTTTCACGTATACATGCATACACATGTATAAATGAAGATGCCTCTACTTGCCGATGGAGAGCTACATGTATAAATTTTGTCCTGTACTATGCACTTAGGGCCATTGAGCAGAGAGGGATCTTTTCGTGATATCACCTACTGCGACACGGGACCCTGCACGGGATTTATTCGGTCTTATTCGAAGTACTTGTCTGCACGTCCCATGGTGAGATTTGACGACATAACGTAAGGACCAACTCCTTACTTCGCGTCTCTAGAGCAAACGCTCTACAAGGGAAGCTTTTTTTATAAAGCTGAGAGTCAGCCACTGGAATACAGATTTTTTTTTATTGCTTTCTGATTGTATACTTTTATCCATCATGTTGTCTTCCTTGAAAAGAAATTGTAATGTAAGTTTTAACAATTTATCGAATCGTTTTCTTATTTGTAACATAATGTTGCACATAATAAATAATAAAGCACATAATAAATTCTAGTTGGACTGCATCGTGATCATTATAATGACCTCTAAAAATTCTCTTCAGCGCGGACATCATAGAAAGTTCGTCTCATACCAATAAATGAACAAGAAAACATTGACGTAACCATCAATTGTCGCCCAGGAAATAAATAAAGTAAACAATGGAAATGAGTCTTGATCATCAAACCGCTTCGATATGTGTGAAAAAGGCATGCGTCTTAATGATGGAGCGATAGTTAAGAATATTTTTAAAACTTATAGCCGGATGAAAATCGAACAAAAAAATACCCTTTTAAAATTTTATCAATTACTCAAGTAAATGTTGGCTGCATAAAATGTAAATTGAAACTATACTTATGCATCACCTATTTTCAAAAATGTATTTCACATTAAAAATACATGTATAAAATACGAACTGTGTAGAATACGTTTTAATGCGATAAAAAAAATTCGATGTTCTAAAAAAGGGACCTGTCGTTTTTTCGAGAGTAAAATGATAAACAACTTTTTATCTTAAATATCAAAACATATATATTTTTACAAATTTACTTTATGGAAGAAAATATATTATGTATCTTTTAATTATAAAGTGAAAAACATTCTGATTAACAATATTTTTAATGTTTAGAAAACCTTTGATTCTGAATCACTTCTCCCACCTCAACCCCCATACACCAACACGTAAACTTATATGTATAGAGCAGCCCGGTCCTCCGGGCTGCAATAAAGGCCACCATGACCACTAAGATCCCGTTAAATTCTATAAATGATATAGATTATGCAGCGTAAAAGGAAGGTAGACTTTGTGGTAGAATGCTTTTATTATTATTTATTATTAAATAAAAGATTTCAGTTGTGCAGTTTCGAGGCATCGTAATGTGGAAGGGGGTGGGGGTGGTCGCGTATATAGTGCATCAATATTTAAATCTTTCATTATATCTTCCATCACAACAAAACCATAGAACAACATACTGGATTCCATCTCGGTCTCTCCTTTCACTGGTGGGGGTGGGAGGGTTTCCTGTTGACCCTGACTATAAATCAGCGCAGTTTTTCACTCGTGAATCTCTCAGCTATCGCAGTTCTTCTGTTGTCAATGTCTCACATTTAGGCGCGGTTCACGTGCACAAGAGGCACTCACACGTCTATCATCATGTAAAGAACGAGGGCGCTTTTGATTGGCATTCGGCAGGAACCTGGGCGTAATTGAAAAGTGAAAATTTTATTGACATATCACATGAAATTTTAACATTTTTTTTAATTTATCGGGTTCCTGTGCAACAGGAACGGAAAATATTTTCCCGAAATTGAGCTTTGATTTGCTAAAAAATAACTTGAAAATTGGCCATATCAGACATTTACATCAATACAAAATGGTACATTTTGAAACACATTTTTCTAAAAATTTTCTATGTCTGGGTCTTCTCTCCATGATTTCGAAACGTTATTTGTGTGTATTTTAATTCAAAGAAACGATTTCACTTTTTTAAAAAATGGAGAGAAGACCCACAGACCACGAAAAATGAACTTTTTCCCCCAAAATCCAAATGTGTCAATGTGGTGCGTCTTTGCCCTTTTAAAGACCTTTATAGATATGTAGCGGTGATAGCTCAGAAAGTTAGGTTACCTGTTCTGTGCACTCGAAGCGAAACATGGTTCGAGCCTTGCATAGGGCGTTAATTTTTTTTATTCAAGCAAGCAACCATTTTTTTTGTCAGTTTCGTTTTATGTACTGATGTAATAAAATTTTGAATAAGATAAATTTTGGTTCAGTTTCGTTCTCAAGCGAAATCAATTCTAATCTTCTATTTTATAATGTACATGTACACGTATCATGCATCTATGCATTAAATATTTTAAGTTTTATTTTTTGTGAAATATTACTATGTTATAATACCCCCTAGAAAAAAATGGACAAAAATGTTACATTTCACAATGTCTTTCAAACTAAATGAAAAAAAAACCATGGACGTGTTTGTAAAAATTGACCAGGTATGTTCAGCCAACCAAATCATGGACATTTAAACCGTAAATGTTTCGTACAAATGATTCCTGCAGATCACCCGCCAAATGCGCCCATCTTCTTTGAAGAATTCACTGTCTCATAGTGGTCCTCTGATGTTTTCCTAACTTATTCCATTATTAACGTGTAAAGAAAATGGTCATTCTTTTTTCACTGTTCTGGGACCATTGTGGCATGTGGATTATTGTGTGAAGTCCGACCCGTACATGTCTTATGCAAGGTATTGAATATTGATCAATGGAGTCTTGCATCAGGCATCCAGAGGAATACACAATTTAAATCTTCGACTCAACTAAACAATATCTGGATTGGTTTGATCATGATTGATTTAAGGACGCCCATAATTATGAGTTTTCTGATAAATTCTAAGCTATTTTTTTCGTTGTCCTATATCCTCTGTTTTTTTTTGTTTTTTTTTTTTTTTGTTTGTTTGTATGGTTTTTTTTTTTACAAAAAACTTTAACCTTGCCTATATCTTTTGATTGATTGCAGCTCGATTTTAAATATATCTCATGTGTATTTATCATGAAAAAATCTTTCAAAGATTGCAGATATTACTTTTTAGTCTTGACCTAAGAACTGAACTCACTCTTAAAATAAAGAAATTTTACATTGTAATAACTTTTGAATAGTTTAAACTTAAAATTAAAGTTCCGCATCGATTCGAACCAGTGACTGGTCCTTCACGTCTATTCTAACTTGCCAGTGAATTGCTCCAGATCTAGACCTAGGCACCTGGTACCTAGCACTGTGAGGGAACTTGATCTTGTCTGAACATAGTGCGACACTGGGTACTGTTAATTAATTTGACGCATATGAAAGAGATGAGCAAATATGTTGGGTGGAAATATAAACACCTTTTATTTAATTCTAAATTCAATCATTTATTTTAAAGTTTGGCAGATTTTCTGTATATATTATATTTGAAACTTTGATGAAACTTAATTGTACAATGATTATAATGCTTTAAATCATTTACATAGATAAAGAGAAAAGAAAATTTCTCGATGTTCAAGGTTTTAATTACAGTACTGGAAGAAAAAAAACAAAAACAGAAAATATAAATAAAATCAACTATGTCATCCATAACAACATATATGCATGCAAAAAATGAACAAAAACAAACAGAAATATTGTCATTTAAAATGTATATTCAGATTGTTCATATAAATGAAATAAAACACACACAAAAAAGAAATTTCTTTAAAAAATTAAATAAATAGAATACTAAATCATGAAATATACATATTTTCAGTAAAAGTCTGATTGAAGTGTATGGTTAAAGATTGGATTTTTTTTTATCTACAGAATTTTTTTTTTTTTTTTTTTGAAAATAAATAACAAACTTTCAAATGATGTCTTTTTTTTATAAAATGTGTGACTAGAAGTCTAAACTAAATAAAACATGAAGTATGGAACTACATAATATTTTCAGAAATTAACACAATAATACATATTTTGTATTGTGTATATAAATTACGAAAAAAATTACAAAATCATTCTAGGTAAATGTCATCAAAGTATTCTTTAAGTATTGGCGTAAACACTATCTGTATTCAGAAAATCAAATTCTGCTTTAAAGCAAAATTCGTACTCTTCCTGAAATAGAAAAAAAAAATTCTAAACCGATTTAAGATTTTATCTTGAATAAGGAAAAGAATTCAAAATTCTGCATTTCCTGCACATATCATAAAACACATACTCTTATTAATTATTTGTAAAGACTGAAAAATAATGTTTTATAAAATGAAAATTTATGATTGAATTAATTATTATTTTGTCTTCTTATCAGAATAACTGTTTTTTTTTTCATCAGCTGCCTCTATTCTAAAATTTGAATTTTATTCAGAAAGAGAAAGGTGATATACGGTACCATTAAAATTTCCCTATATATAGAACTTGTAATACAACTGCTGTGATGAAAATAAAAGTAATTACCTTGGTTGATATCATCTCTGGTCTTCTACATTGTACTTGCTGAACTATGGTAAAAATGTCAACCTCATCATCTTGTTGTAGCTGTTCTATGGCGTTATACACTGCAATGAATACTCCACAGCAGGTTGATCCGTCCCTTTTAAATGCAATATGATAGAAAATATATAATTCTTTTAAACCGTAAAAATCGATCGATAATTCCTATATGTATATAAAACAAAATAAGTCTGATTTTATTTCCTTGGGATTTTAACCTATACTTTTTGAGTTATAGATACTTCAGAGTGAATCTATACATGTAAGACGTGTGGCAGTGAATAGGGATTTGGGATATAATTGAAAATATGTAATTATAAGCTTGTACGTGTGTATTCCATACAACTATTATGAATATGAAATCTGTGTCTATCCGCGCATTTCACTTTCCTGTTTTGATTTAAACATATTTATTATGCAAGAAATACATAAATGGATTTGGCAGCAGGCATAGCCTATATAAGCCCTCTCCATAGGTACAAGGTTAATTAATACACATATAGTAACAGGTTCATATATCACCAATGAATTATATACAACTGACACAAAATTAATATAATTTAGGATAAAGTACCAAAAAAATCATATGAGAAAAAAAAAGAATCACTTTCCTTTTTGTCATATGTATTGCTTCTATAAAAATGAAAATGTTGGTACATAGTAGTATAATTTATGAATAATATTTTATTCATAATGTATATCAGATAGGCATGTCGAAAAATAATTGACTTGACTGTTTAGTCGAATGGTCTGACGAAGGAATAAACTAACGATATTAGAAAAACACCTGTATATATAAGGTCTCACATAATTTGTTGTAGGATATGATTTCTATCGAACTAGGTATGTGTTTTATATATCCGAGCTTTGGGGAAGAGTAAAAACATCCAACGATTTGGATAAAAGCATATCCAATGTTTATGCCTTTCCAAGATTTCTAAATGTCCACAAGCCTTTTCCTGATCCAAATGTACAACCTTACATACCAGTTTTAAAGCTAATGATTTTTTATTAATTGCATTTTTCATCTGCTTTAAAGAGAATTATATATTAATCAATTTATAAAAGTCCTCATTTACACTTGTCACTATATTATAAAACTTTTAAAAATATCTCTCAAAAACTACCTTTAGATAGATATAACAGAACAATAAACAATAAACCCTAACCGATCCAAAAAAAAATATAATTAAGGAATAACTCCTTAATCCGAGACTCTACCGCAAACGCTCCACACTGCATCACACGGGCAGCTATTTAAAATCTAAGTTTAACATTCCATGTAAAAACGCAGCAATGTGTTTTAAAAGCAAAACGTTTTGTGAGACTCTGATGCAAATGTATAACACAAGAGCAATCTGCAATTGAAAATGCCACAATTAAGGCTGTACATCCAATATTATTTTTATTAAAGTGCCAGTCCATTTTATTGATGATTAAAAGCAATGTAAGAGTGTGATCCAGATTCTCGGATCATAACGTTATGTTTTTCTAAACCATATTAATTACTCGTCTCTGAACCTGAAACGTCATACGGCATTGTGGCATAAAAGGGAAAAAGGGGAAAATGTTTTGAGGACATCTTAAGTTTGTACTGTTTATTCCAATATCATTTATCATATATAGATATAAGATAGAAGGATGAAAATATTTTTGATATGTTTTAAAATTAATTAAATTCCCTTTCATGTCTCGTTAACAAGTAAATGGCCAGAGAGATGCTAATCACAGCAAACTGCTATTAATTTGTTAAATCTGATCATTATCTGATTTCATTATACCATCGTCTTCAACCTTCCTCAAATAATTAATGCTCTCCATGAATGAGTCTACTCTGCTCTCTGGTTTTTTTTTTCAAATATCAAAACCAAATGTTTGTTGTAATTGAGCATTTATTGAAATGCCAAACAAATTAACCAAATATGTATACAAAAGTTACATATTACCATATTTGAATATATCCTTAAGTACCCTGCCACCTAGGTTGTTAGTTTCTTTTTATCTTAATCAGTTTCATTGCAATATTAGAGTTATTCAGCATAAGAAAAATTAATAATAACGACATGAATGATGGTCAATCACTTACTTTGAAATCACAGTAGCATGTCCGTTTGAATGAGATTTCCGATCAAGGCTAAACTGTTTTATAAGCGTTGTCAAAGTAGAAGTATCCTTCGGAAGTATTTCACTGGAACTCCAGTTAAGACATTCAAAAATATGTAGGTCATGTGGTTCCTCGTTTTCCTGTTAAATGCAAATGTTGGTTTAAAAAAACAGCTTCTGGTGGGGAAAATATGATTTAATTAAAAAGCATTTACGATTATAGATCGATTAGAACATTGCTTTGCTTAAGCATTCCTTTCAACAGAGAGAGCTGTCAAGGAACTGTTAAAGAAGTCCATCCCTATCATCAGTTGAGTAAATTAAATGTACATGAAAATGTCATTGAAGTAATATGCATGTACATGTACACATGCACGGAATATTCGTTTCGTTCATTATTATGTAAATTAAAAAAAATAAATTCTAAAGTTTTTTTATCCTTATGAATGAAATCTATTTTCAGCTTGAAATATACGTAATTATATACTGTAGGTTACAAAGTACTAATAAACAAAACACAGAAAAATAGGAATGTCATTTTGTTTATCTTAATTTCTTGTATTATTGGTTGTGTAAATACATTAAGCATTAGTCTAAAAAGCGAAAATATTAATTTTTCGTCTTTTATAATGTACAGGTATCACCTTATTCAAGGGTCTCTTCCGATGCTGAAATATTCCAGTCATCTTACAAAGAGGAAGAAATGAATTAAGTTTATGTTAACATAAATTATGGAAGTATTGAAATAAATGAAAATTTTAGTTAAATATTTATTACTCCCGACAGAAGGAAAAACAAGGTTAGAATTCGCCATAAAAAATTAATGAAAACCTTCCAACTTTTTTTCATACGATTTGTAAGGTCTTTGTTTTGATACTGACTTTGACTCCGGAATGCCCGGTCTACCTAATAAATATATAGTACAAAGGGTGGGTTTAACCAATCAAAAGGGATTTTCACTCCTTGAATTCCCAGGTTTTTTTATGTTCTCTTCACATATTTGTATTGTTTAAAGATTTTTTTATCGAACACTGTTCATTGTCCTCACCTTTTACGTCTATTGTCAAGCTAAATTGTCTAGAAAATACTATGTTCCGTATGAAAAAAAATTGACTTACCTCCTTTTTGGTTATTTTTATGCTCGTCTTTCGTATTTCCTTTGATAGGGTTGTTTGTGAATCTTTAGTGATTGTAAACGGACTAAGTTTAACAGGGTTCACATTTTCCTCAACCCAGTTTTGTAACTGAAATGTTTAGATAGAAGAAAAACTATGATCATTTTTATTTCCATTAACAAACGGGAAATTTATCAAAATCATTTTGCCAATTGCAAGATAACAAAACAATCTATGATAGAAGAAAAACTATTGTTATGTTTATTTCTATTAACTAACAGGAAATTTATCAAAAATATTTTTTCAATTGCAAGATGACGAAACGAAAAGAAAAAACAAGAAATCTGTGAGACAATGCTCACTAGTAATTCCCCCACTCTGATGTAAATAAGCACTATCATGTTAATTAACAAAAGTTCAGTAACAAACCGATGCATAAAAAATGCATGTCAAAATTAATCCTACCATATGGAATGCCTCAACAAAGAGTGTACTAAAATTTCAAGCATCTGCTATGAATAGTTAATGAGAAAACTGTGAGGAAGATTTGTTATATATGAAACAGACAGACACAAAGACAAATAAGAAGTTGACATCAGATTTTAACAAAAATGTATCCCAACATATGGCATGCCTCAGAGAAGATTATGTGAAAATTTCTAGCATCTGCGATGAGTTGTTGCTGAGAAAACTGCGACGAAAATTTGTTATGTATGAAACAGACAGACGCACAGACATACAAGAAGTTGACATCAGATTTTAACAAAATGCCTCAGAGAAGATTGTTAAAATTTCAAGCATCTACGTTTATAGTTGCTGAGAAAACTGCGACGAAACTTTGTTATGTATGAAACGGACAGATGCACAGACAAACAGGAAGTTGATATCAGATTTTAACAAAAATGTATCCCAACATATGGCATGCCTCAGAGAAGATTGTGTGAAAATTTCTAGCATCTGTATTGAGTAGTTGCTGAGAAAACAGCGAAGAAATTTTGTTACGGAGGGACACACGGACACACACACACAGCTAGACACACGAGTAAAACAGTATATAAAAATTAAAAAGGAGTTGCATCCTTATTACAAGGTAGTTTTTAAAGTGATTTTTTTAATAACAATTACCTCTTTAAACTCTGATAAAGGGTTCAGTGAAATGAGGAATTCTGTTTCATGATCAAGTAGCAGACGAACAAGATCTATGGCCGCACCAGGTACAGGAAGTTGCGCGGATATAAATTCATCAGCTCTGGTGAATGACTATGTAAAGAATTTCAGAAAATAATTAACTGCACACTTTTAAGCAGAACATGGCGCACTTTTTTTCACACAGAAAATATTCTGATATAGATTTTCAAAATTAAATATTAGAAAATAGTTTTATTGATATGATAATAGATAGGTTATGAACAACATGCATAATACATACGGAAACATTCACTGCATTGTAGTAGGAATCTCGACCAGGAACATGCGAAGTCAGATAGACCAGATACTGCTCAACTGCATAACATTATTATAGAAAATCATAGATTGATTGATTGATTGTATATTGTTTAACGTCCCTCTTGAGAATGTTTCACTCATATGGAGACGTCACCGATGCCGGTGAAGGGCTTCAAATTTAGACCTGTACTCGGCACTCAGGGCAATTGAGCAGTGAGGGTTCTTTATCGTGCCAACGCCTACCGTGACACGGGACCTACGTTTTTAAGGTCATATCCGAAAGACCCGTGACTTTCACTTCTATTGCCGAGCGCTTGGCGAAGGAACAGTCACTACCTATGTTTACGTCTTAGGTATGACGCGGCGCCGCGATCGAGAATCGAACCCGGGCCTCCCGATCACGAAGCGAACGCTCTACCTCTAGGCTACCGTGACCGGTGAAAATCATAGAAAAATGGTCTCTATTAAGACAAAAAATACATGAATTCCACTGGCGTCAAAATATATTTTAGAAATGTTTGTATACAAATTTATCACATATTTTAAGTGCTTAACTTTCTTCCCATCTTGAAAAAGATGATTCATTTTGTAGTTTAGGAACCCGTTAGTTTTGTTCAGTTTCTTTGATTTTTTTTTATACGTTTTGTTAAAGAACAATTTCAGTTTTAATGGGATTCCACGTTTTATAATTTTTTTCTGAAATACTTCAACCTCGAAAGGCAAAAGCTAAAAGAAATAATAAGGATACAAAAGGTCACTGCAAATTTTTTTATAAAAGATGTCAAATAAACATTCAGAATCTATTTACCTGGTAATACTGATTTCGTCAAATTCAGTTTCGAGTACTTCTTTCCACTCTTAAAATCTTTGGCATCGTATTTTGGTTTTAAACTTATCAATTCCTTTAAAATATATAATTAGATAATACATTTGTATAATCATATAATTCTATATTTACTTTAAAAAATATTTTATCAAAGGATACATTTGCATGACAGAATATTAAAGTGTTTCAATTTTTTTTTTCGAAAAACTCTTTTAAGCTTTATCATTTATTAAAAAATAATAACTGATAAGAATTCTGAATACATTCATTTTAATTCTTACGTTGAATTCGTTGGTTATTTGTTTCTGTGTATCTGGTTTGTTCACATCTATATACAAACTGAGAAATTCGTCCTTCTTTCTATATTGCACTTTTCTTCTGAAGTACTCATACAAAGCATGGTACAGAAACACATACTGGTCCTGATAATAAAGGAATTTAAATATTTGTGTTTTCCCATTTTCTTCGCATTTTTTTTTACTAAAATTTATCAATCAAAACAAAATCTAAAAGTAAAGAAAGAAGGAAGAAACAGTTATCAAACGTACCACATTCTGTATCATCGTCATCCTGTCTCTACGCATGGCCTTGACATACTCTATGACATTGACCTTCCCATTGTCCTTGCCATATCTAGATAAAACGTCAAGGGCAATGAATGTCCCAGTTCGTCCTATCCCGGCACTGTAACAAATTTCAGAGAAAACAATACATATCAGCATTCTGACTTAAGGGGGCCTACTATAGTTTTATTGTGTGAAAACTACAATAGCGAAACTCTTCATTTTTATACCATATATAACTTACATCAACTTCAGTGTACATGCAAAGTTTGGGGGTAATCTACCGTCCGGGTATTTTTGAGGGACCGTCGCAAAATACAGGTACATTTACTATAGGATTATTTAGGAAAATGTCAATTTTTAGCACTTTAAAGCAAATTATACACATACTACGATAGACATTTTGTTCAAACTATAATATTTTATGAGTAATACTATATTACACAATATATGTAAGAAGAACCAAATTCTACCGTCTTGTTACCAGAGGTGACATCTCAAAATGCAAAAAAATTAGCAAATCTTACTATTATTACAAAATATGACGTACACAATGGATTCACATGAAAACATAATAAAAATATTAGAGATATTTTTAAATTTCAAGAGCGTTTGTTTATTACTTTTTCTTTAATAATATTTTATTACCCCTTTGTTTAAGAGCTACAGATTATCATAACGTCAAAAACACACTGCAACGACGTCAACCTACATATCAATTACAAAACCGATTAAAAATCAGTAATATTAAATTATAATAACATTTTTATACCTATAATTTCTTCATTTTGTTTAATTTTAATAATTAAGCGTAAAAAGTTCCATTAAAACAGTAAATAAGTTTCATTTTACTATGATGTGCGAAATATTGCGCGATGTAAACTATAGTTGGCCCCCTTAAAACACAAAACGACACATTAATAAAGATAGAACAATTTACTTGAGATATTTTGGTATTTATTAAAGCACTATCACGTTTCTTTCTTTTTTAGGATGAAAACAAAACAGACCCGCATCTTTTTTTTTGTTTCACACATGTGTTGCGTAGAAATTATTTAAATACTGGAAAAAAGGGAAATATAGAATTTCAAACTATTTTCAGGAGTTAAGAGGTTTGAATTAATAATTCTTATAGTTTTAGGATGCATCTTTTCATTACAGGAGATATAATAGATATGATATCGATGTTTCATTCCTTCAAAAATATCCTCATGTTGATTACCTGCAGTGTACAATGATTGGATGTTGGGTTGATCTGATCTTGTGTCTAAAGTGACGATGGAAGACGACCAGATTTAGAGGATTTGGTGTTCCGTGATCTGGCCATCGGGTGTAGTGATACTGTACGACCGTCCTTGACCCGGTGACCTAATTAAAGATATCCACCGTTATTATTCGATATATTTGATAAAATTAATATATCCTTTTCGGTTTGATGTGTTTTGCTTCAAATATTATTATCATAACAACTCAATTTGAAAAGTGAAACACTTTGTAAATCCTGAATACCCTCTTTTTGTGTACAGTCATTTTTCTTTCAACGAAATAAGCATAAACTTTTTCTTCTACCAAGGTTATAGAAAAAGGATTTATGTCAAGTTCTTTTCCTTCATCTGGCCAATATTGATGACATTTCACCTAAAATTAAAAGGTGCAAAGTTCATGTAAGATACATGAAGTAGGAAAATTACACAGACAATAATCGAAAAAGGCTTTCCTGAATATGTGACTTAAGTTGCCTATACAATTTCACAAATAAATATCCATGACATTGCAAGAAATACTCTAGGAAAGAAAAATATGTTCTGATATAAAAAAAAATTCAGTCGGTAGAAAAATGTATAGATAATGGGGTGTACAATCCTTAATCAAACCTTTGGTCCCTCAATAAGGTTGGTCAACATAACGATGTATTCTACGTGTTCCTGCCATATCATTCTCCAGTGATCTACTAAAGTGTTCTCCCGTGGGCCTAAAAGACATTCATTTCTAAATTGAAATGATATAGCGTATGTTACCTCACAGATTGTCTAATCCGTTAAATAAATGTTCAAGTTGAACACTTTTCCCCTAAATTGTCGAATTATAAAAAAGTAATTTATTTACCTTGACATGCGATGAATTCCCTTTTTCCTTCAATATTCTAAAATAGAAAGTAACTGCATGACATGTTTAGAACACATTTTAATATTATTAGATACATGCAAATATTATCAAACTGAAAAATGCATTACAAGAAACAACTGTACACAGTACCTCAATGTAGTTTGCGTTGATGTAATCAGAGGAAAATCCCTTACCAACTTCTAAAACAACTCGGGAATGATCATCTGAAAGTAAAACCGAATCGTAATCTACAGCATTAAACCTGAAAACATCTTTAAGGATGATGTTCATTCAGGTTTCAGAAAACAGAAAGGAAATTTTATGAAGAATATTATATGTTAAACCAAAAATTGTTCTAAACGGTTAGAGATATCAAGTTTTAAATAAATATCAATTAAAAAATCAAATATTTCATTATTTGAAGAAAATAAAGAGGAACAAAAACCAATGTATGGTAATGCAAAGGAACAATCATAGGCATTTATGCCTTGTTCAATCCATTTCTATATATGAATAAAATATATTTTAAACTAATGGAGAGGAAATTCGGACTTAATTTTTAATTTTTCAAAATTTATTTTTTCTATTTTTTATTTATTTATTAATCACAATGTTAAGGTTTCATGTATGTTAAAACATAATTTTGAAATCAATATAGGTGTTAAAGCTCATAAAATATTTCCAAAAAATGAATGCTGTGAGATGAAGAAATTCAAAAATATGAACAAAAAGCATTCCAGACAACATATCTCAATAATTTGATCATTGACCCCATATAATATTAATATCATGAAAATTAAGGCAACAAAAGAAACCGAAGGCTATAAACAATTTAGAGTTCTTATCATTCAGATTTTTTTAAATATTACATTCAAAATGGGTACAAATATCAAAACATGTATAAAAGAGGGAATTCGGACGGTGATAATTATTAAGTTCATGGCCCAGACTCTGATCTTTTCTTTATATGAAGCAAAGCTGTTCTGTTGCTATAATATTTCATTATTTAAAGAGTTGTGTTGCTTGTAATATTTTGTGACTAAAGGTAAAATTGGTCATAGCGTGAAAAATTTAGGCATTTTCCGAGAAATACTGAGGGGCCACTAGCATAAAAAGTAGGTCATTGAACTTTTTATTTGAAATTGAAATTTAACACAACAATCATAGGTGTACTATGTGCAATAGGATGTTTTTCGTTCTTATCAGTGGAATTTTTAGTAAGGAAATATTATATCGATGATATATATTGTAAAAAAACTTTTTGATGAATTTATGATTAGAGAAGTCGTGATATCTTAAACTAACTTACTTACAGTACCCGCATCGTTATTCTTTACAATTCTATCGTGTTCTATCGTGCGTGTATCCTATCGTATCGTGCGTGTATCCTATCGTATCGTGCGTGTATCCTATCGTATCCTATCGTATCGTGTTTTCCGTTTATCAGGTTTTGCGTTTTCTATCGTGTTTTCCGTTTATCGTGTTTTGCGTTTATCGTGTAGATCGTTTATCAGGTTCTATCGTGTATCGTGTTTTGCGTTTATCGTGTATATTCGGAAACCCTCGCTTTTTATCTTTGCTGTATAAAGAAACTACTGAGCTATTCCGAGTTTCTTTTTCGTTTCGTGAATAAAAATCAGATTAATTCAACCGAAAAAGAGAAAATAAAGATTTATCCCTTTCTTTTTCATCAATATAAGAAATATTAAAGCGTAGAAGGAAAAAATAATTAATAGCGTATATTTCATGAATGAATAAATTGATTTATTAATAAATAATTTAATAAATAAATAAAAGAATTATATCATGGTAAAGCAGTGAGTGATTGTCAAAATTTAAACAGTAACTCTATTTTTCGGAAATGAAATTATATTAAACAAATTAAGTAGATCGATCACATGGTCTATTTCTTTAAAAAATGATTTATTTTGTCAAAATCAAATACTATTAATATGTTTTTCTCAAATGAATCGGAGTTACCGGAGAAAGATTTTTGGTAAGCTACGATGTTCGCGTACACAAAAAGCAAATAAATAAATAATAAGCAGGATATTGATATGTATTTTTTTCATGCAATATTCTGTTTTTCCTTGTTTATCGTCTGATAACGTTAATAAATTAAATATGTTTACGCCTCCGATCTGCATGTATGCATAATTATTTAAAGTCTTGATGTTACAAATATAATAAAACATAAGACAATGATCCAGATGATTTTAACAACGATTTTGGCCGTATACTTTCAAATTTTAAATTTATTTTTTAAAGCTAATTATAAATTCCTTGACACATGTCTAAATTAATTCAAAAAAATCAAAATTATAAAATATAATGCATGATAATTTTCTACCCAATTTATCACACCATGGCTGTTACTATAAAATAGAAGATTTTCATTAATTTTATCTGGCATTAGATAACATAAAAATAATATATACAGGGAAAAACATGAAGTTTTTTAACAGCTTACCTTTTCGGCGTGGAAATAAACTCAAAATATAATCCATCGGGATGCCAAAAATCAAAATAAATCGAAGACCTTTCCTTAACAAAAACTGACATGTGCACAATATAGCTCTCTAATTAGCACACTGTCTTCCTGTGCGGTCAACCACCCCCTCCCCTTTCTCCCCTAACTGACACCTCGGCCCGTGTCTGTGATCACCGTCAACATACCTCTACTGATTTCTCACCTGGGGTCAATACTACCTAGTTCTAATGAAACGCATCTACTTATTTTCGGGATTTTGTTCCTAACTTGTTTGAACAATTTTATCAAAGATTTAATTCAAAATATATTAAATACTAGGTCTTGTACAATTTATGGATTAAAAATCATCTCATTACTTGAATGTTAAATAAAAATTCAAATAAATCAATTTATTGAAATGAAGTCCCTAAACTCACTCCATTTATTTTTTTTTTTCATTTCGTACAATTTTTCCATTATGATTATGTAAGTAAGTCTTTCAATAAACTTTAAAAATATACTGCACTTATGGTACATGCACTTTCGGGTCATCGGGTTTTCTACGTAATACGGACAAAATTAATTCTAGGAAACAATTTCATTGATCGTAGAAACGGATGAAATAGTTCTAACATTCTAAACTATGAAAATTACCTCGCAATATTTTTTAACGGTATCTTACTATAAAAAAAAAATAAAACAAAAGGAGTCGTCTGATCCGCCGTGACCATGCAAGACTAATAAATACACCGAATCTATTTATAGTATTAATCGATTTTATTGCATACGTACATAACTTGATTTAAGAATTCAATATTATATTTGGTTATTTGGTTAAATCTTGTTTATCTAATTTTAAATTGGTTGCGGACTTTCTACATACCGCCCTTCGAATATGCCTAATATGAGATTACCGGGTCAGTGTAAAATGATTTTTAAGGATTAATAATTCAATTGCCGAATTAAACCTTTTTTTGTTATTATTAGAAACATTACACATAGAGATTAATAGCAATGGTTTATAATTATTTAGTCGGAAAAGTCGCATTTCATTCTTTTAATATTTGTTAATTAATTTTTCTGTTTTGTTTTGTAAAGAAGAAAGTATTTAACCATTCAATGTTCGTTAATAAATACGAGGTTTTAAGTATCTGAAATATAAATGTTTACATATACATAAGTCAGAGCTTAGCGTAAACGTACATGTACAGTTGTAGCAGATTCATATTCTCATGACACAGTTTACATGTATTAATGCAAAGCGCCATTATTTTAACAATTATTTAGATTTCTATTCAGGAAATTTAATTTTCTTAAACGGTTTCTTTCTTGATAGATCTATCATGTTAAATTTATTAATGTTGTTAAAGCCGTTTTCTTTAAACCTTTCTTTCGGGCGGTCTTCTACTTGTATTTTTTTCTAAGATATTAATATTTAATTGCAATTTTTGGATACATCGCAGATTGTAAGCTTTAGACATTAAATAAAAGATATTTAATTTATTCGGTTAATTTCTTCCGTGAAATAATTTGATACTTGTATATAAATTTATTAGATAAAAAATTAAAATGTATATTTTTCATAAATAATAAATCTGTTTATAAAGTTTCAAAATTCACACCCTTGAGAAGAAAATAAAAAAAATACAGTCTCCATTTCATAAAAATCCGTTTAATCACTGTCAATTTTTTATATGTATAAATAAACAACTTTTGTAAAATAACCACAGAGATCTCAGGTTCTTTTTATAATAATTAAATGTACTTTATAGTTTAGATTTGAAGCTCTGCAAGTATTCAAATTAAAATATAATCTAATTTAAATAATCTTTAATCTTTAACTTTAATTCAAAATAATCTTTTCGTCTTGTCAGAAAACGTTCCGCATTTTGAAACAATCCTATCAGGTTTTGCGTTTATCCTATCGTGAAGATCGTTTATCAGGTCTATCGTGTTTTGCGTTTATCGTGTTTTGCGTGTATCGTGTTTTGCGTTTATCGTGTTTTGCATTTATCCTATCGTGCGTGTATCCTGTCCTATCGTGCGTGTATCCTATCCTATCGTGCGTGTATCCTATCATATCGTGCGTGTATCCTATCGTATCGTGTATCCTGTAAAGAATAACGATGCGGGTACTGTATAAACTTTTAAATGAAAGATCATTTCTATAAAAGAGAGCAATGCAAAAGAATATTATTATAGGTTTCAATAAACTGAAATTGCATTACTGTTTTTTGCTACATTTCACACAAAAGTGAGAGGTGCATATAAAAGTCTTACATGGAAATGTAGTTTTAAATCTATTTTTTGGCATATTCTCATCTGTTTTGGCGGTATCACAGGCAAATCTTTCTCCATAAGGAAGTGACTTGATTAAGATAAATAGTACTTTATGAGTTAAATACATGAATGTAAAACATGCCACATTTATGCATGCATAATAATCAACAGGTAGCCCAAAAAACGTTGTTTTATGTATCAGTTCGAGTACCCATTATTAAAAAATACTTAAAAAGACACTTTTGTTTCCAATTTGTAAATTTGATTATTGCTGCCCAATTTTTTTTCAGTTATCTTTGGACTCGTTCTGTTTAAACAAATTTTCAATATTCACATTATTTATTTAAAATCCATCTAGCTTCATTATCCTCAAAGTAATGTGGATACCTTGAACTCCTTCAGGAATCCCTCGTTTTCCTTTGCTTCCTTCTCTTTGATTACATTCATCAAGTTTGAGACAGCGACATCCTTAGCCACAGACAGATCATTATAATACACAGCCTCCTCGGGATTCTCTATCTGAGGTTCTTCTTCTGGATCCTCGATTGGAACAGAAACATTTCCAATGTTGGTGTATAATTTGTTGTCAGCTGCAACACATATTTACGTGAATAATAATGTCAAAAAGAGTCTATTTTGACATCAATATATCATCCTTTTTTAGACATGACAATAAATGCTGTTTTTAATAGGACTGTTCAAATATAAATTTAAAGAAAACCGTTTTGAATAACATTTGATTATCTATTGAGCTTAATTTCATAAATATGTAAAAAGTACTTAAAGGCAACATGAAAAATTAACAGAAAAAATTATTACAAAACAGGAAATAAATGTACAACTACTCGTATGACTTGTACATATGCATGATAAGCACATTAAACACACTTTAAAACGTCCGATTTTAACAATGTTCAGGAAGATATCGTGGTTTTGATATCAGATTAATTGATTTTTATTTAAAAATTGGTCATCTCATTATGCAATACGAAAAGGTATATTGTCGAACTATCGAGCATCGACATTTTGTTGCAATTATGCGATGACACGATAATTCCATGACGATAGTTGGAAAAAACAATGAAGAGATTTTGAATTTTCCGTCATGGTACCTATACAATCATCGTCGCACCATATTGCAATAGAATTGCTATCACAACATCGTGTTATCTCATTATATTCACCATTTCAATACATTGTCACATTATCACTTCATCGAGCCAAAGCACGATTGTGTTATGATATGAATCCCTATCTTGATCCCATACCTCTTGAAATATTTATGTTATCGCCACTATAAGAAACATGAGTTGTTGACTTTTTATCCCTTTTTTGTCTCCTAAATCTGGAATACAAGCAAACAATTGTGTCAAAATATGCCAGGAAATGCCATATAAATAAAGAATAAAACATTTAACATCATCAGCTATAGAGTATTTTATATCATAGATTTTATTCCGGAACATATTGATTAATTTTACCTTATGAAAAGAATGACAATTAGAATTGCAACAATAACGAACACAACGGTCCCTGCTCCAGCACCAATTGCAGATACGGAAACATCTGATGGACTACTTTGAGATACTTCTAGAAAAAAAATAAGAGACCTTCGAGCTTTAGCGGGAGTAAAAGCATCTCAGGTTAGGAGCATTTTCTGTCTGAAAAAGCCTTGATAACACTTATGTGACTGTATGATTCGGTGGCTTAGAAAAAGAGCTGAAAATGTAGCAAAGTTTATTACGGATGGATGACGAAAGACAAATGACGCAAAAAATAGAGCAGTAGGCCACCTGAGTGAATCAAATGACGTAATAAAAGTCAAATATAGTGGGTTTTTTTTAATTTATGAACACTTCAGCAAATGGTTTTTCAAATTACTCTTTTTGAAAAATGTTATTTTTTTTCCTACCTAAACTGCATTGGTCACCAAGGAAGCCACTTTTACAACCTCCAAGACAGGTGCCGTTCTTAGCATGACAATGTCCATTCAGATATTTACTGCTACACTTTTTGGTACAGTTGGCACCATAGAAGTCCGGTCTGCATTCTAAATTCATATAGATTTTAAATTTTTTTTAGCTTTACTTTTATTAACCCCATTCCCACAGTCACGCATTTTAACACATTTACTATTTCCTATTTCTATCGCAAAATCACGCATATACCGTTTTCCCGCAATCACCCTTTTAAAAGTTCATTTACATGTAATCTTCAATTTATTGCCAAATTCATTTATTATATTAAAGTAAGTAAATTTATTTTCTTATTAAGATATTATTTCATTATACTATATATATATTTAAGCTAAATAGAAGAGAAACCTGTCTATTGTATATTGTACCATGCTATAAAGTCCTTGCGGGGATATGGTAAGGTCATATTTCTATGACGTGAATATTAAGTGTATGCTGCATAACAATTCAGTAAGTTAATTGAAAGTTGGCTAACAGTACATCAAATACAGAAATTCGACATATTCACTTGCATATCTAGAGAAAAGATCTATTGTCACAAAACCCCTAAAAATAAACACAGAATTATTTAAAATAAAATTGCGGGTGTTAAAGATTGTCCATATCCTTCTATAGTAAAAAAAAGAATTATTAGGGAAGGGTTATTTTTGAATTCATTAATTTACCATCGCACATGTGTCTAAAACGTCAACTTTAAACTAATAAATGATACATCAAAATTGAGTTTTGTGTACTATTATCTACATGCATCTTGAATTTTAGCATTCTGAAATATAACTAATGAGATAGTATAAGACTATTACTGTCACACATATCCCCTGTCCAATTTGGTAAGCATCCATCCATGCAAGATCCATCTGATTGAGAGCATGTGCCATTGAAACAATTATAGCAAGTCAGGTTGCAGAAATCGCCATAAAATCTTTCATTACAACCTCCATCACAATGACCATTGTGAAAATTACACATTTCATTTTTGCACTGTGGATAACATCTTTTTCTGCATTGTGAACCATAGTATCCAACTTGACATCCATTTATACATGTTCCATCATCTCTCTTGCAGGATTGTGATGAACAGGTAGAGCTGCAAGGAGTTTCACATTTTGGTCCATAATATCCAACAACACAGTTCAAGGAACAATCACCTGTATGCCAATTACATATGCCTTGAAAACAGTTACCACTACAGGGTTGTATACAGTAAGGTCCATGAAAACCATTTATACAACCACTATTGCATTTCCCGGTGTCATTAGCACAATTTTGTTCAAAGCAATTCGGACATATCCTGGTCTCACACATATTTCCAGTGTAGTTTTCTTTACAAGCATTGCAATTACCATTTCTTTCACAAACGTTTACTGAGCAAATCAATGGGCATTGTTTTGTACACATGCTTCCCCAATAACCATCAACACATCCTTGTGAGCAGGTCCCAAATGCATCACATTCTTTTTCAGCACAATGTTCGCTGCATTGATTATCTTAAATAAGAATAAAAAGTCTTGAAAATAAATCAGATGTAAGTATCTTGTCTATTAACTGGTATATATAGCTGAACATAAATAAGTTCACTCGATTTGACCTAGATAATCATGATAAAAAACTTTAAAAAAATACCTACATAATTTACATTTAGATTTGCAGATAACTTTACATGCGCGGATTTAGAGGGGTCGAAAGGGGGGGGGGTCAGAACCCCCCTGGAATTTACAAGGTTAAAAGTGTATATACTAAAAGAAGAAAAAAGTTAACCTGGACCCCCCTTGGAAAACGCCGACCCCCCTGGTAAACGTGAATATGTGTGAAATAGGTAGGAAAAGTGAAAGATTTGAGGCAATAGAAGTCATAGACTAACCCC
>PRKT01000945.1:135937-160937 GCA_003671525.1 Saccostrea glomerata
GTCAAGAAATTTCTGGGATTGAATTTTTTTTTTACTTGGGTGGACCCCCCTGGAAAAAATTTCTGGATCCGCACCTGACTTTACAACCCTTTTTGATAGCCCCCCCCCCCCAAAAAAAGGGGGGAATTAAATAATTGGCACTGATGTTTTTTCACAGAGTTTATTTTATCAACAGGCTTCTCCTTTAGTAATTCACAATAAAATGTCCTAAACCAAAGCAACATTTTCAATACAGTAAGTAGGAAAGACCAGGCCAGATCTTTTTGATTCCCTTTTGTCCTCGCGACAATTCTGCCCAAGTGATCATGATTTCAACAAATTTGTTATATCTGTATGCTTGCACTATATTATCATTTTTCAATTTTTTTTTTAATTTGCATCTTTCAAAGAAGGTGCTCCCTCATTTCAAAAGAAAAATTGACCTGGAATCCCTTTTTTTGTTTATTTAATATCTTCCCCATCCCCTCGAGCTTGAGAACAAAATTTGATAAGAAAGGCAAGCACACAGGTGAAATAAAATTCATTTATATGGAGAAGCAACCACTTTGTCGCTGCAAATATTCAAATATTGACCTATAATCAGCACTGAGGGTTATTGAGCAGGGAGGAATCATTTTCGTGCTAGCACCTACTGCGATATGTCGGTTTAAATAATCTTGAGCATCCAAAAGACCGGTCTCCACCTCCCAGAGTCGAACAAGCAATGTAAGGATAAAATCCTACTTTGCGACTCTATATCAGGCGCTCTGACATATGTACATGTATCACTGCGCAACGCGGGAGATTTTACATTTTTTAAAGTTGTTTTAAAGTTATGTGTACAATAACGGGTATGCCATCCTGTAAAGCTTTTCATGGTTCTAAAAAAAAATTTATGTCCTTTTCATTCTAAAAAAACGGTAGGCATAGGCGCCACATGGCTCACCAAGTACTGGCTAGGGCAAAAACACAAAACGATCTACTATTTTGGTCTCACCCTTCCTCTGGGTTCATGATTTTCAACTATCTAAAATACACAGCACATGAGGATGCTTCGATATAAAAACACCAATCATAGCTTTGCTGTTCTTTAGAACATGTTCCCTAAATATTCCTATGTAAAACTTTGATCGACCATTGTGGCCCCATCATAGCCAGGGGGGAGTCATGTTTTGAACTAACTTCAAACCAATCTACACCACTTATTTTCCGCACAGATAGAAAATGTATTTTAACGACCATGATCTCTCACCTTTTAACCTTAAATCAATTGCAGTAAGCTTCTTCCTTGAGAGAAGGGAATTGTGGAATGAAATGTCATCTCAAAAGCTCAGAACTTTTCGAGATATCGTGCGGAAATGAAAGTGTTAAAGCAGATATTTTTTTTTTCGTCTATGACCTTGACGTTTGTCATTTAACTCATAATCAATATATTTCATATCTTACATATAGATATAAGGGCTTTGCAGAATGTGTATAATTTCACCTCAGAAGCTTTAAGGAATCTCGAGATATCGCAGTGAAATGAAAGTGTTACAGACTGACAGAACTACAGACGGTCGGAGAGACATACGGATATGCGGACGGACGGACAGACAGATCGAAATTAATGCCACGTTATTCCAGCGGGATGACAAAATATGACTGTAATGCAAACGTGCGGGGGAAAGTGACATCCTCTGTGACGCATATTTTATCAAATTAAAATAGCTGACTGTTTACTTTGGATGAATAAACCAAAAACGCCAAATTTTTGTATATGTTTTTGAATATACCAGTAGTAATCATCTGCATAGTTTTACCTGTTTCTGGCAAATAGTGTGTTCACGATAGAAGTTGCCCGCGAACTTTTCTACCAAAATTTTTCGTCAGTATGTATTTAGAGGTGGTGCTATTTAGTTGGGAGTGACTCAATAATGCGAGAATTTGAGTTATTTTGCTTTCCATTTTTGATTTCTTTTGAAAATATATTGGATGCCTCTTTCATGCACAACACGGACATATTTGAAATACTACTTACAGCAAAAGCCAGTATTGACGTCACAGTTTGTGCAACCCGAACAAGGCACACACCATTGTCCATAATGACCTACATCACAACCTTTAAACAAATCAATCCTACTCATATTTATAAAAGAATATATAATTATGATATAAAACATCTAATATCGGTTGAAGCAGGTACAGTGTATGTTTAGGAAGCATATAGATCATTTCTCAAGATATCTATACTTTGGGAAAAATAAACTATTGCATAAAGATAAAAGAATGTCTAACGCAAATACTTGGACAGGGGAAGGACAGAGGAAAGGCCGAACGGGATACGTATATAGCTGACTGTCTTCGTAGGAGAATTTTATAGATTGAAATAAATTAGCATATTTGTTTGATAAACTTTAACTTCATATGAATTGCTTCTAAATTCCTTTTTACCTATATTTGTACATGCTGTTTTAGAGAATTCTCTTTTCACGACTTGATCAATTTCCAGGCTACTTAATGTACACATATGACGTCATTGGTAGTAGACTTTAATCAAAATGACAGATACAGCAAAACAAATTGAAAACTTTTTATTTTTGTTAATCTTTACAAGTTTCTATTCATTTTCTAGAGTTAAATTACATCTCTACATACCAATATTACGAAAACTGTTGTTCTAAAATTGACATCATCTTGCCTACTATGATTTCAAAATGTGTCACTGATTAAGTCAAGGTACACTATCCTGAATGCTCCTGTATTACCCCTACGGAGATTCTGCTGGGCTAGATATTTGTTCAGACCACTACAGAATCTCAGGACAGCCCTTCACAATTCATGTCTGGAAATTTCCAACTATGGCAAGAATTATTCACCTAGGTGACCATGACCTTCGCTTCAATTAAGTCATTTAGTTGTTTTATTAACTCTATGTCAATATGATTCTACATTGCTACATTTGTAAAACCATCTAGGCATAAAAATCCCAAAATTAAGACAATCTTTAAAAGAGCTCGGTTCATTTTACAATGTATACATAAAATGGCCCTGTAGATATACCAATTGATTAATTAACACTTGATTTTCCATTGAGGCATTAAAATGAAATAGAGACTTAGTACTTAGTACTTTGATTCTCATTATAAATAAATTTTCTCTTAAAAGTCCAGGTGTTGAAAAACTAGCTTTATGAAATTGCAATGTTCTTGCTTTTTAAGATATTAGTAAACAGGTATAATTGAAGTGAAGAAAAATAATATCAGCACACTCTCTGATTTAAAAAATACAATTAGTCTTTTAATCCTCAGAAAAATTTCTATCATTTATTAAAAGTGGTAGCATATTTTAGATCAGATGTTGCGCTATATATTAAAAATAGCTTTAAACATTGACCGTTTTTTGTAGACATTTTTCAGAATATGAGGAAATTTAAGCATTTTGTGACGTCATAAAATTACGTCTTTTTTGTAGATACGTAGTCACCAAAGATGTTAGTGATATTCAATGCATTCTTAACTTAAACTATGCAGTTTCAGTTTTCCAAAAATTCACAAATAAGACAAAAGTTGTCCTTGTTCTTTCCTTTCAGAGAAGTCTCCCTTGACGTTATTGTCTATTTCCCGCACAGATAGAGTTCCTATAGTCTGTTTTATTAATTTGATATACAACAGCCACAGTAGACAGTTGATTTAAGAGTTATATAAAGACATTTCCTTGCATTGAAACTATTCCATTGTATTCTAACGTCATGTCTAAAATATAAATAAACAATAAACTGATAAATGAATAAATAAACCATTTGTTTTCTGCACATACATGTAAGCATGGGGTTTTAAACCAATATTTTAATAACACGATTTTTATTGCTGTAAAACATGTGCAAGTGTTACCGAAGACCTGTAGTATAATATATAAAATTAATACACTTATAAAAATATATATATATGCTATTCTCTTGACTTAAAAAATCAATGTAGACATTAGACGTGACAACTACTACTTATACAAATAATTAATTGCCATGTTTGTAACAACATTACATGTATTTCAGTGCCAAATTCCGTGTGAAATAAAGATTTTGTTCATATTATCATTTACAAAGGTCTGTTGACTTATAGCATAAGTACAATCGTATTTTAAAATATTAATTCTATATTATATATTTATGTGTCAATTCTATTTTTTATTATGAATTTTAACAATCTCCTACATGTATCTGTAGACATTTTCCGGCCATGGTTATACTCGGACAAGATGATGGAGACATGTTCACAATTTATTTATAATAGATAAGATTTTCAAAATTAAATAAAAAATATTCTGTCATAGTTTGTATTGAACAGAGATAAAAGAGAGAGAGAGATATTTATACCACATAAAAAATATAAGTATCAAATAAAAAAATCTTCTTACTTTTTTCCCTAAATATTCCAGACAGTGAAAGTAATCATTTTTTGAATAACAATTCCATTTGAAAGTAATCATCGGCTTTTATTTTCCTTCTTCAATTTCAAAAGGTTACACGTTCGATGTGCTTTTTTTCGAAATTTGTTGCCACCGGGCGCATAGTGTTTCACAAACGCTTAGTTCATTTATTTAAAAGTTTAGACATGCTTATTGTAAATGGAAGAGGATGGCAGATTAATTAGGTTATACCACTTGTAAAGATTACATTATAAAATTTGAAGCTGAAAAGGGTCTCTTCTGGGTAGTTGACAGAGACGAACGATTTTTTTTCTTCCTTCAACAATAAAGGATATGCATTTCTTTACCTTTAAATGTTTTTTTTTCAAGAGAGAACGATAAAAACATCTTCCAAATATTTCTTTATGTTAACCCTAATGTAATCAGATTTCATTTACAGAAATGCTTTGTTTATCATCATACCTCACGTTGTCGAAATGATGATCTTTCAGATAAAAATAAAATGAGTAGCAAAAGCAGCGCAATTCATCTATTTTTTTAAATAAAAGTTTACCGTATAACTCGATTTCACAAATTTCAAGTATAGGTCCAGTATTAGAATCTTCGGGAGCGTCATAATTGGTTTTGACAGTGATATATCTTGCCTCTGCTTTACATGTTTTATTTTGCGTGTCATCAGGTATTTGGGAGTCAGGTGTGTTGTCAGTATAACATATTTTTTTCTGAGAATATGACGTTCCTGCTTCTAAATAATATTTTCTAAATCGATACGGTTTCCAATCATCTAAAAAAAATACAAGAAGATAGCATTAGATATCTGTAAAATACGTGACTGTATATAATAACATATTATCTTTCAACTCTTTGCACATATTTATTCATTCATCGATTAAAAAATATATACCCAATATCATACATAGAATCAAAATGCCCCCCTTCAAAAACACTTAGCAATTGATTACAAATGTACCTTGATTTCTGTAGTAAATAACAAAATAGGACAGGGAATAAGTTCCTCCAAGGTCGACTTCAACCCATGCTGGCGCGGGCGCACCTTCTTGTGTGTGTGCACAACTTCCATAATTTTGACTCCTTGATCCATCGATTACAAGATGTGCATCTTTACTATCATGTGTGGAGCTTTGTGATGCTGTAACGTTCGGTTTAGTTGTGCAGAGATTTTCTGTGAAACAAGAAATGAAAATGATCTAATTAAATTTACAAATTATCAATTATCTATGAACCCTTCATTTTATTCACCGTGCACTGTATTGCATATTTTTTTTTTTTACTTTGTGATATGCACCGATCTACATGAATGACTGAGCGTATAGTTTTTGAAATTATATGCGCTCATTGGATAAATTTTCACTTTAATATCTATATCATTATCTTAATGATTATTATACATTAAAGTAATGCTTTTATATTACTTGACTGTGTATATTATTATTTTAACAAAAGCTCTATTCATTAGAGCTGTCTTTTTTCGTTCGAGCTAGTCACGAGTACATTCCATTGCACAAACTACAAATAAAAAACATTACAAAAGAAAAAGAAAAAGCTATACAATACAAAAAAGAAGTCATACAATGTAATTTGCATGGTTTTACATTTTCTTATATAAGAGAGAGACAGATAGAGAGGGAGGCTTAATTTAAACATTGTTGCTCTGTTATAAATCTATCGCTGAAGGTACACTTGGATATACATGTACTGGTATTCATACGGAACTGGCCTACAGGAGCAGGATTATTCTTTATACCTACAAAAAGCTCGTTCATTTCCGTTTCGATTATAATGACTTAGGCTAAATGCATGTGATTTGTTTTTCATAATTAAGTAAAGGTAGGAGAAACTCTTTCATATATATTTACTATGTAACACCGTATTTTCAACGCATGCTCAGTTTGCTATTTGGAAATGTTATGATTACTAACTAATTAGTCTTCCTTACTTTTCATTTTAGTAATGTTACCGTCTGAATTCTTTTCTTGACTTTTTTTCCTAAACAACAATGTGAAACTATAATGTATGTCTATTTATATTAAGGACAGATGATAAAAACAAAATTTTTCTTTGGAAAAGATTTAATATCATGTTACAAGTTTAGAAAAGTGGATGGTTCTTAGAATTTTATTCCTATGAAGAGGAAGAGCAAAATGGAAAAAAAATCAGCAATATCACATAGGCTGAATTTTACCATTTAGCTTTTACTTATAAAATTCACCTGGCTTGGTGTATTTTTCTTAACTTTATATTACATTTTAGCACCATGATAACATATTCTGAAATTTGTTTTCACCTGTAAACCTTTACTCAATGTGATTTGTCTATATTTTTTTTTCATTGAAATATTACTAATATTTTCCCAGTGTATTTCATTTTCCATATCTTCGGAGAAAAAATTTGAAGAACCATCCACTTTTGTAAACTAGTGACATGATATTAAATCTTTTTCAAAGAAAAAAATTGTTTGTATCATCTGTCCTTAATTGAATTTATATTTAGGAATTTTTTTTTTCCTTCTGCTGCAAATCCACCGGGAGGTTATTAGAATGGATTATATGCACTTCACTTGAAGAACAAGAGATGTCTGTAAAACACTTATGCCCTCCTCCCCCAATTAATTTAAATTTTTCCTAGTCCAAGGGACATAACTTAAAATAGCTCGGTCGTACCAAGAAAAGACCTTGACGTAGATATTTTTTTAATAAATCTGTATACAAAATTCCATTTCAAAACATGTATGCGTAACCTCTGTTAAGAAAATAAACAGAAAGCGCAAGTCAAAGGGGCATAGTTCTGCCCAAAATGGTCAAATCTGTTCGAAGAAAATGAATGGATACTGTCAATTATCGGAGTTTTTAAGGTTCAAGGGACAGGACTCTGTCCGAAATGGCCCGATCGTTCTCAAGACAGTACTCGACCTAGATATTCTTATGATAGAGCCATAGCGCATTTGATATCACTTCCGCCCACCCTAGTAGTGATTTTTTTTATTTTATACGTTGTTTAACCAAACTTTTGTCTTACAATGTTAGTTAATACAAGCCTTAAAGCAAATCACACACAAAAAAATGTTAATATTGATAGTTCCCTTAAATGATAGATATAAAAATCCTTCAGTTTATACGGAGAATATATTAAATACTGAGATATCCCCCTAAACAATGACAAACTGTAGCAAAAGACCACCCTTAACCAGAAAAAAAAAACAACTTCTAGATCATTTCATTTGGATATGACTGAACTTCATTAAATTTAGAAAATTTTGGTTAAAGGTGGTCTTCATATTGAAATTGTTCAAAATATGTATTTAATTTTTCTTCTCAAAATTGTTTTAAAATTCAACAATTTCTCTTAATTTTATTGTAACGTTCCTGGTTACACAGTGTTTTTTTTTAATACTGTGTATTCTCTAACCACTTTTATGGGTACGTTACAAAAATTATACGTGGGTCTCTTATTTCTGAAATTTACCCGATTAATAAGAAAAAGTTGTAATTTTCTATAAATTAATTAAAAATCAATAAAAACAGTTACAACAGCTAAAAAGTCAGGATCTGCTAAAATATGGGCAAAATCAACTAAAAGTGGCCAAAACTGGGAAAAATGGGTGTTTTACTCACAAAATGAGTATATTTCCCATAAAATGGGTGTTTTACCGATAAATTGGTGAGTTTACCCATAAAATGGTGAGTTTACCCAGGAAAAGCATGGGGACCAAAAATCACTGGGTTTGTAATGGCATCAGGCCTACCCAAACTAATGGTACAAACGTACCTATTGGCATAGTACCATTCTGATGGGCACTAAAGGCACCATGCTTGGTTGAGCAGCGCAAGCACTACTGGCGTTTGTCTCTCAGAACGTCTGTTATATTATACCTTTTGGTTGATAGGTGCCAATGACCTCATGCGCGAATAACGCGCGGTACCGCCATTATTCACGCGACATTAGTCCGAAAAATCTGACGTTTTTCTGGCTTTTTTACGATTTTGATATTTTACATGCCAGGAAAACGTCAGAACCGGCGCCATTACGAAAACTGGGAATTTCACCGTCTTCAACCGAAGTTGATTTTCTATACTTGGGAACCGAATTAGATGCCGAAATCACAATTTATCAATGGCACAATGCTACTAGAACTCACCAATAGCGATGAATAGAAATTACCACTCCACATTCCGATTCAGAACTTGCACGATTTTAAAATGCACGAACTGAAAACAAATCTCGACAGTCAGATAAAATGTGTTCATCGGATTATATTGTTTCATAAACGAAACATAAAAACGATGTTGGTGAGTACTAAAGGTTTTGTACTATTGATAATATGTGAATTCAGCATTTAATTCGGTATACAAGTATCGAAAATCAACCTCTGAATGCCGCCTCCGGTTGGAGGCGGCGATTTCCCAGTTTTCGTAATGGCGCCGGTTCTGACGTTTTCCTGGCATGTAAAATATCAAAATCGTAAAAATAGCCAGAAAAACGTCAGATTTTTCGGACTAACGCGACATTTGTCAACAACTTTGCACGAAGTAATCAAGGTTCTAAATAATATTACATACGCCGGAAAAGGATGAATTATTGGTTTGGAATAGCTTTGGAGATGATGCCAAGTTGATATAGAGTACATGAGTCGAATAACAATGCCAGACGGCCATTTGTTATCACGATAGGAATAATCAATGGAGGAAATTCGTGTTTGTACTATACAACAAATCAATATTCGTGTAATAAACATATACGATGAATTATAATTAAAGCATACAATAATAGCATACGATGATTGGTGATATTCCATTGATATCTACAAATAAAATTACGACATATACATTCAATATTCAGGGAATAAATCGGGGAGATCCAATCATGTGGGTTGTTTTTGGGTAAGGGTAAAATTATTCATCCGATTACAATGACTCTGTGGCGTAGTGGTATGTAGCGTAGTGGTATGATTGCTGGATGATAGACATAATGATCATGAGTTCGAGTCTTCCAGTGCGTGTTTCTTATCTATGCTTTTTTATACCCCCGCTTGAAAAGTGGGAGGGTATACTGTAATCGGTATGTCCGTACGTCCGTCCGTCTGTCTGTATTGCTTTGGGGTACCCACCTCTTCTCCGCAACTCCTCTTATACCACTGAGTGAAATTTAATGAAACTTTCACAGAATCTTTATTACATATTGCCATTGTGCACCTCCTATTTTACTTTTTGATCCGACACATATTTTGGGTTTCCCAGCCACAGCAAAACATGGGCTTTGTCATTATAACTACATGGGAAGCGGGGGGTATCATTTAGTGAGCTCATCGCGCTCAATACCTCTAGTTTTTCTCTACATGCATTTCCTATATGCTTTCTTTTATCATTTTATAATATATGTGTTAATAATGTAAGAGATGTATAATACAACATTACACTTTGAAAGTATATTGGGGGAAAACAGTCCTAAACTATTTTAATGACCCAAAGTCATAGCTGCTAGCTTGTTTTTTTTTTAATTTCTTAAAAATCTTGTTTAGAATAAGAGTATTGAACAATTAAAATTATTGTCATGTAACAAACTTGCAACTATGAAAATATAACACTGTTCCACAAATGATTACATGCATGTAGCTTGATTTTGAATTGAAAAAGTACATTTATCTATAAATAGAAACAGGTGACTTCCTTTCAAAATTGCGGCTGTGTCTTTGGTAAATCAGTGGCTCTTTGTTTACCAAATTTCATTTCAATATGTGCAACCTCTGCGAAGGAAATGAACGTCAACTGATTGTAATCTGACAGATCGACCGACGCACGGAACGACCGACAGACAGCAGCAAAACAAAATAATTTGCTTTTTAAAGTAGGTCAAAATCCAGGGTCAAGGTCAAAGGAACAAAGTTGATGGCATCCAGTTAAAGGTTTTATCACTAGGATTACATATTTAAAGTATAAAAGTCCTATCTTTAACCGTTCAAAGGTTATGTCCAAGGTTAATTTTTTTAAGTACGAGTAAGTAAAACTCAAAGGTCAAGGATAAAAAGTCGTAGTTATTGGTATATGATGAAAGGACCTGTCACAAGGATTACATCTTATGTAAAGTATGAAAGTCCTAGCACTGACCGTTCAAATGTTATGGCCAAGGTTAATTTTTTTTAAGAATTTGTAAAACTTCAAGGTCAAGGTCAAAGGGTCAAAGTTGTTTATACCCAGTGAAAGGTGTTGTCACAAAAAATACATATAAGAAGTTTAAAAGTCCTAGCATCAATTGTTTCAAAGTCAAGACCAAAGTAAAATTTTAAAATTGTTGTGTTAAAGTGTATAAAATTCCTCGAACTCAAAGAATGGTCTTGTCACAAGGATTGTACCCTTGGAAAAAGAAAGCTATAGCCCCATCCCGTCAAAATTATGGACAAGGTTAAAGTTTTTGCGGACCAACAGAAAAAAGACAGCAAGGCAGACAAACAGAGGGACAGACAGCTAGAAGGATAGAGTAAACACTATATAGCCCGCAATCTTTAATGAAATTGATAAACAGAGCCAATATATATATTTGTTCAGTGTTCACCCATAATATAGGTTTTAAAAAGTGTTAGACACTTAAGTTAAGAACTTTTATGTTTAAAAGGTTTTTATAATCTATCAAAATATTCAATGAACTTCCTTATTTGCAGTGTAATTCTTTGATTCACAGTTATAAGCAAGTTAGAGTTCATTCCTTTTCATGGGCCCCTTTTAGAAAACTACCTCAGTCTTATGACTTAGATTTGTCATACGACCAAAAATATTCTTAAGATTGCACCAGAGCCTTTTCACAAAACTTTTGTATCTTATGATAATCTTAAGATCTATCAAAATCATGACACTACTATATACCTGTCTAACGTGAAACTGGCTACAACTTACATTTTGGCTAGAAACCGAAGAATATTTACAGAAAACGGTTTTACAGATAAAAAAAAAACCTTTTAGACTATATAAGACAGGTGGGAACAATGTGATACCCCTACCCCCACCCCCAATAATTTCTCCTAATAACTCATTTCAAGGAAATCTGTTTGGTTGTCCAATTGCAACTGTAATTGCACAGATGCTTTTTATGAATTGGTGGTTTTATTTATTTATTAAATTCAAAATTAAACATATCATTCAGTCGTACACAATTAGATGCAATTCAAATAGCTTTGAATTCTTGAGGTATCCCTTATTCATCTACCGGAATGTGCATGAAAACGCAATATGCTGTATATATACATCTTTTCTTCGTGCTTTCTAAATACTGTAGACGTACTTTTTTCCACGGGGTCATAATTCCGCGGAATCTCAATTTCTGTTTAATCCGCGGGTACAAAATTACGCGGATTTTCTAGATTGTCACTATATATGCCTTACATTTACATTAAGTACGTTTGGACAAATTTCCGCGGAAAAATTGTTAACGCGTACATAGCGTAAATTAATACCACGCGGAAAAAATTACTTCTACAGTAGTATTGAAACTGTTAAATTTTGATTGGATATTGTACTTTCGATTTAATTAAAATAAGCCCAATAGTTTTTGATAAGAAGTTGAAAATGTGAAATGTTCTCAGATGGACAGACGCAGAAGACAAAGGGGTGATCAGAGTGCTTCACCTAAGTTTTCAGCTCAGTTATGATAATTCTAAAAAGCTCTATGAGCTTATTGTACATTCCAACCAATTTTTACCTTTTATCATTTTTTTTTTAAATACCACATTCATTATTTGATCAATATTTTCAGAAATTCGATATGACCTTTTTATATAATTAAGTTACATACCGTAACAGTGAATTAATCCAGGTAAAAAAATAAAACACATCTACCATAGGACAGCCATTTCAAAACAGGAAGTAAACTGAAAATAACCCTTTTTAGAGTCATTCGACCAGAGAAGCGTTAACGTTGGTTTAAAAGGCTGGATATCAATTGACCTAGTACTTAAAAAGGTAAACACTAAGATTTAAAAATCTCTGTAGAAATTCCGCTTAAGCATAAACAATTTAAGAAAGAAAGATAATATGACATGAATGTACTTAATTCTTGTTTATAATAGTATATATTTCCCTGTTGCCTTATTTCAAAGGAATCTTTATACATGTGAGTTAATAAGGTTACCGCAAAGTGGAGCATTCTTTAGCAAAAGAGCTTTTCTGTAGATGAAGATAACATTTGACTAGGATCCTGATGTAAAATTGGTATTTTCGGTTTTGCACAGAACAAACTAACAAACATGTGTATTACAATACCCGCCAAATTTTTCCAACTATTCTAGAAAACAATGCATCCTTATCATACAAACTGAAACGGATAAATCAAAAGAAAGAGAGTAGTTTTGAAAGAAATTATTTTTAGGGTTTCTTTTATTTTGTTAAATTATTGTTTATTCATATTCAACGTGTCAAAGTATTCACTATGAGTAATCAAAGTTTTCATAGTCACAAAATATTTCTGTTTACTGATGATGTTAGTTGTTGATTTTAGTTGCGATGGAAACAAATATGATCAATGGCTGAATATGACGACACAGCACACTGGCGTAAATATTAAAGATTACGACAATTCTTTATGTTAAAGCAGTAACGGGTAGGAGAGAGCTATATGCAGACCCCAAACGGTGGCTAGAGACAATGAGTTATCGCAGAAACAAGATTTTCCTAGAAAAAAATAAGGCGCTTTGATGTAGATAGTGTAATATAAATATATCACTGTTGAAATGTTTTTGATTAACATTTGCACTATTCAGACTGAACATGGAGATTACGAAAAGTATTCAAAATCAAATGTCCGTGAAACAATACAAAATGGGAGCAAAGCAGACACAGACTTCCAAAGCATCAGAGGTGGGGTCAGATGCCATAGAAGAGTTAGCATCCCCTGCCGACTGGACACACCCACCGTGTGGTCCTTGTCATAAACAGTAATTTAAATGAAAATCAGTCTTCAAGTGTATAAATAATGGACTAACAATAACGCTAAAAAACGTCAGCCATCTGAATTAACCACGAATTTTCCGTTATTCCTCGATGATGACAAGGAGCGCATGGCGGGTGTGACCGGTCGGTAGGGGATACTCACTCTTCCATGGCACATGATCCCACTTCTCATGTTTACGAGGTCTGTATTTGCTCTGCTCCTATTTTGCATTGTTTTGTGGACTTTGATATTGAATACTGTTCTTTATCTCCATATCCTTCATTGCTATGGGTATCTCGGTTGTTTCAGGAATTGATAATTAATGTACGAATTCAAGGTTTTATATCATAACCAGGGATGTTTATCGCATTGTATTTTTCTATTTCGTTCCTCATGGTCTCTTCATGGCATGCAACTAAAAGTCCTGCCGGGGGCAAATAATATACTTTGTTGTGTTTATATGTATTTGATGAAAGGGCGAATCTAAGTTGATAGGAACGTGTACTTGGGTTGACAACATTTATCGTCGATTTGTAAAATTCTTCCTTATTCCATTTATATCTGCAATGCTCAGTCTAAATACGAACCAGGCACGTTCACTGCTAAGGAAACCCTAACAACAGTGCAATGCACGTACACAAATCTCATTAAACGTATGATAACGTGACAAGTTAATGCATTTCATATATTTTATATTCTTATTTTACACGATGCATTAATGGAAAGATAAATATTATATTTGATTTACGGAAATAAAAGAAAAGTATGTAAAATAAGATAACAATTTTATGCCCCCGTAATCGAAGTTTTGGGGATATATATTTTTGTTGTGTCCGTCTGTCTGTCTAGTTGTCTAGCTGTCTGTCTGTTTGTCTCTTTGTTTGTCTGTTTTTCTTAAAAAAAAACTTTAACGTTGCTTCTAACTTTTGATTTAGTGGAGCTTTGACTTTCATATTTCACAAATGTATTTTTTGTGACAAGACCTTTCTTTGGGTACCTCCCGATTAGACCTTTTGACATTGACCTTGGAGATTAACCAAAATTGGAAAACTTTTACTTTGGCCATTTCTTTTGAACAGTGAATACCAGGACATTTAAACTTCACATACGTATTGTCAGTGGAAAAATCTTTAATTTTATATCAACAATCTTGTCCTTCTGACCTTGACCTTTGAGATTTCCGTACTTATGAAAAAACTTTAACGTTGGCCATTACTTTTGAACGGTATGGGATAGGGCATTCAAACTTAACATGTAATTCTTGTGAGAAGACCCTTCATTGGATACCAAGAACTTTGACCTTTTGACCTAGACCTTTGAGTTTGACCTATTTATAAATAAAAACCTTGACCATAACATTTAAAGAGTTAGGGCTAGAGCTTTTATACTTAATATATGTTTAATCCTTGTGACAAGACGTTTAATTTGATAGCAAGACCTTTGACCCTTTGACCTTGGAGTTTGACCTACTTTTAAAAGCAAATATTGTCCATTACTTTTAAAGGGTTACGGCTAGTGCTTTCATACTTTATATATTTAATCCTTTTGACAAAATCTTCCATTAGATAGCAAGAACTTTGACTTTGACCTTGGAGTTTGACCTACTTTTCAAAATATTTTACCTTGGCCATAATTTCTGAACGGCTAGGGCTACGGCTTCCATTCTTTGCAATCATATGTATTGTTTTTGGCAAGACCTTTCATTAGATATGAATTACCATGGCTTTTGTCCTTGAACTTGGAGATTTTTGTAATTATGAAAAAAACTTAAACCTTGGCAATACCTTTTGAACGCTAAGGGCAAGATATCTCATACTTCACTTGTGTAATCCTTGTAACAAGGCTCTTCATTGGATTTCAAGAACTATGACTCTTTGACCTTGGCGTTTGACCTACTTTTAAAAGCAAATATTTTCTATTACTTTTAAAGGGTTTAGGCTAGTGCTGTCATACTTTATATATCTAATCCTTGTGACAAAACCTTTCATTTGATAACAAGAGCTTTGACTTTGACATTGGAGTTTGATCTACTTTTAAATTTTTTTAACTTTGGCCATAACTTCTGAACGATTAGGGCTATGACATCTATACTTTAAATATACATTGTTTGTGGCAAGACTTTTCATTGGATGCCAATGACCTTGACTTTGAAAATTTAAAATTTCTGTACTTATGAAAAAACTTTAACCTTAGCCTACTTTCATATTTCACAATTGTACTTCTCATGTGATTACCCAACTTTTGGTACCAATATATTAAATTTGCATTTAAGAAAACTTTAATTTTTGCTATGTTGCCGTACGGGGGCATCAGTTTTTCACAAACCCATCTTGTTCATAGTGTTTTTTGTAATATATCACTTGTTTTCTTAACGAGCTTAACGATTTGAGTGAGCTTGACTTTGTGCAGCTTATGATTTCATGTGTTCATATAGTCGACAACTAACCTTTCCCAAATATTGTGATTTTAATAGAAAATTTACACTATCCATAACGCAAAATAATCTAAAAATATGCTTTTACGACAAGAGCTAGGATGAATTACGAAAGTCCTGGTTTAAACTGTTCAAAAGTTTTGAAGGCAATGTATTATTGAACATGTATTAAAAATATTAGATAAAAGCTAAAAAAAAAAAAAATCGTACCCTAAACCCCCATCCATTAGCACCACGAAATAAGATTTTCGATTTTTTAAAGGAATTTCCTTTTAATTTTTCTGCTTGTCAACTTTTTTTCAAGTACACATGTAAGTAGAAAAAATTATAATTTTCTCTGGTCCCCTCCCCCCTTCAAAAACGATGCAATGTGACTGTGCAAGGTAATTGAAATTACATGTCCTTTTACGAAAATTAGAAATATTTTTTATTGAAAATCGTCAATACAGTACAAGTAATTGAAAATAATAAGAAAAAAGTACACTTGGAAAAATAGAAGAGTTTCTATCTCTAAGTTTACAAAATGTCTCCCCTCCCATGCCAGTTTGCTTATCAATTTTAAAATTATTTTCACTGATATCCTGGTTATTCTGTTTGATAGTTAAAATGAATTATACGGCACTTTTAAACCAGCTGAAATTGAAGCGATTCTTCAGCATACATGAAATTGAGATCTTGAGTAATCGCAAAATCCATACCGTCTTCCTCCATACTGATGCCCTAAATGATCAATCGAGCATGTGCCATTCGTATGATATATCTTGCTTGGTCTTACAGTCCCCTCCATTCAGTAACAGCATTTCATTTAACAATAAAATTTGGAGTTCGACCTACTTTTATTTGTTTTACCCTTGGCCATAACTTCTGAAAGATTAGGGCTAGGGCTTCCATACTTTACATATGTACCTAATGTGACAAAACCTTACATTGAACACCAACTACCTTGACCTTTAGACAATGACCTTGGAGATTTTGTTCTTAAGAAAAAACTTAAACCTTGACCATAACTTTTAAATGCTAAGAGCTAGAGCTTACGTATCAAACTCATGTATTTTTTGTGGCAAGATATTTTATAGGATACCAATAACATTGACCTTTTGACCTTGATTTTACAGATCTCCGGGCTTTTAAAGAAACATTAACCTAAACAATAATTTTTGAATTTAAGGGATAGGGCTTACATACTTCACATATATAATCCTTGTGACAAAACCTTTCATTAGATACCAATAACCTTGAACTTATGACCGTTGACAAGACCTTTCATTAGATACCAATAACCTTGACCTCCTTTTGATCTTGATTTTAGAGTTTAACCTACTTTTAAAATCTTTTTAAACTTGGACATAAATTTGTAACGGTAAGGGCTAGGGTTTCCATTCTTCATACATGTATTCTTTGTGGCAAGACCTTTCATTGGATACCAATAATCTTTACCTTCTGACCTTGATCTTAAAGATTTCTGTATTTATTAAAAAACTTTAACCTGGCAATAACTTGGGAACAGATGATGATAGGGCCTTCATATTTTACCATTGTATTTCCAGTTAGGAAACCCTAGTTTGGATACCAAAATATAATATTTGCATTCAAGAAAAATTTAATCATCACTATGCTGCCATACGGGGGCATCAGTGTTTCACAAAAACATCCTGTTTTTTTTTAAAAATTACATGTCATGTTACATAATAAGGTTTTTAGACACATTCACACACACATTCACACTTCTCTCTGATTATAAACAAGAATGGAATATTAACGTTTAACCCTTTAACTACCAGTGAGAGATTTTGCGTTTTTACTGCAAGTTGACTAAAAATTTTCGGATAGAAATTTAGATATTTTCTAGTCGCTTTTACATATAGCAACCTGTATATTTTCTGAAAGGTGAAATCCGAAAGTATTTAATTTTGTAGAGTAAAATGACGTTGTGGTTGCCAAGGCAACGGATAAGAACCATAATTGCCAATATATGTGTTTTTCTCCTTTTTACTTCCCAGAAATACAAACAAATTTACAAATAACGCTTCCATAACAGAAGATTTAGTGATACTACTAAAACAAAGAATTAATTGTCATCTAGTTTTAAGTTATACTAGTTAATTGTAATTTAAAGAGGGGTTTGACATAATGTCCGTAATCGTAAACATGGTAATACATTGCGGCATTAAAGCTGTCTGAACGTAGTAAGCAATTTCTCAATCGCTTTTCCTCTTACAGTTTTCGATTGATTTCAATAACATTTGGTACACTTGTACAGAACGCTTACACATTTTTTTTTTATTTTAGTACTTTCATTTCAATGAAAAGTGTTGCCATGGTAACAAACAATTGGAATTTTGAGAAGGGTACATTTTTAAAATTGTTACGATTTCAACAAAATGTGGAAAACTACACCGTGTATGCAATACCATGCTGCGCATTGAAATTACAAATGATGTTACAAAAATTGACATTTATAAAACGTTGGTCAAAGGGAGATGAGGAAGAATATTGCTATAAAGACTATTTTATATTCCTTTGTTCAGTTGTTAAGTCGTTAGTGTTGATTTGATGTCATCATCATCAGATTCATAAAAGAAAATATCTCGTCTTAAATACCATTTTTTCTTCCTAGAAAAAAACTATATGTCTAAGATTAATTGATTGTATGTTGTTTTATGTCCCCATTAAAAATGTTTCACTTATGTAGAGACGTTACCATATACTGACGATCAAAGTTTGACCTTTGATCTTTACTCAGTACTCAGGGACATTGAGCAGTGAGGGATCTTTATTCTTTATGATCTACGCCTGACGTGACACAGGACCTTGGTTTTTAAGGTCTCATACAACCCAAAACTTTAACGTTAAGTTCCGAGCACATAGCTAAGAAACAGATGCTACCCATTTTATATCAATTTAGGTCAGTCGCGGTTGAGATTCGAACCCACGACCTCCCTATCACGGAGCGATAGGTAACGTAAACGGTGCCAAATGTTTTAGATGCACCTGTACATGGGTAATGCCTAGTCTTTTTGACATCAAACCCCAACCCACCCCACCCCCACCCCCGCCCGTCCCCCTCATTTACTAGGGTTTTATCATAGAATAAAATTACTTGTCTGCAGGTTCCAGAAGTCTAAATATTAGAATTCTTAACAATATGTACTCGAACATCAATATCACTAGCTCATCAATAAGTTTTAAAAGACTGAGATAGGGCCATGGAAAAGCACTATAAGCACACGCCTTTCGATTGATTAATACGGTTTCAAATTGTTAATTGTTCTTAATTACAACTCTTTCTATAAGGGGCAAAATAATGTTCATCCATTGAAACATCATCAGACTTTAAAATAGTACTCAGATTTCAAAATACCTATGGATATGGATAGATGATCCTTCATTTTTTCCAGATGATTAACAAATGTAAAATAATATACATTTTATGACTGAGTTCGATGGCAACAGGCGTTAATTCTGTTGAACCCAAGAACCAAACTGTCTACGTGTACGGGTTATAGCTATGATACAAGTGAGTTACTTAATGTTTTTTCTAAAACATTTGCTAAAGATACCTGATAACATTTTGAAACATTCACTCTGGGCGTTGCCCCTATAGCTAGTGCCTGTCTCAAAATGTCTTCGGGTATTTATAGCAATTAAATACAAAAATATACGGTAAATGTAACATCCAAAATTGCCTGAAAAGTGCAATAATCTACTTATTTTGATATTCGAGGAATTCATTTTTAGACCAGCCATTGGTGCTAAAAAAAGAAACAAGAGTCGATCCTCAATGTTGTATCAAAAAACACACATGTTCATTTTGAAGGCATACTGTAGATGTTAAATATTTGTTAAGACTTATTTTATGAAACTTCTAATTAACGTAAAACTGCCATTTTTCCTAATATTTAGAGACATATCTATAATTAGGGACTTATTATTAAAAAGAAAAAAAGGAATCCCCCTCAAGCATTGTGCACGCCAGGTAGTGGTGTTCAGCTACGGTCATCAACACCTTAAATTTTACATTATACTTTCTACGATTATATGCCCTGTGTATCTTAAAAGTTCATGTTAACATATGATCCAATAATTTTTGTTAGATTGTACAGTATAAGATACGATAAATTTCAATTTCCTCAACTTGCATGTTTTCATTTAGTCTAAAAGGGCAAAAAATGGCCGAATTCAATGGTTCCACTTTACGTTAACCGAGTGCACGTATGGAACTTCCGACACCATATTTACCAGGTTTGCTCCAAGACACACCATGTGACGTCATAATTCATGTACATAGACACGCCCATACATTGCCTAAACTTACCTGCTTGGTGAAAATTTTACCAAAATCCGAAATATGTTGTTTCCAAGACATTAAGTTAATCTGTTGGTGCTTACAGAAAATGTTTATTTACAATTTGAGGACAGATAAATAATTTTTCCTGCATGTACCTACATCTAAAGATGAAGTTTATCTTTCTTAGTTAGAGAAGTGTATATGTCCCTACTGCTTTAAATGCTTACCTATTTGAAGGAAATCCTTATGCATACATGAATACTTTAATTCTGTTTGTATTCTCGCCTCTTATTGGTTGATTTCCAAAAATTAATGCAAATCATTTCGTATAATCTGGTTTGGTATCGGGACACATCCCCTTGACGACCAGCCTAATCGTCTAATCCATACAATCCTCTCATTTCCAGTGCTCGGAATCCATGGAAAATTCCGCATTTAATGAATGTACCTTTAGCATTAAATAGTTACTCGATCTTTTAGTCCATCGGTATCATCTTTGGTGAATAATTTTCATAGTTAATTTTTGTAGGACATTCATCTATACCTTCAGAAAATGTATGATAGCATTCAAATGATTGTGGCTTTAATGGTGTATCAACCGTTTCTATACACCAACTCAACTTGTCTGTTCTCTCAGCTGTGTCTTGGAAAGAAGAAGGTTGGTGTTTCAATACGCAATTTCTATCTTATTTCGAATGATATTTTCTTGAAAATTCTTTTGAATGCAGACCATGCTATTACCCTTTTCAATTGTCATTCAATATTGGTTCTGTAGTGAGCCGTCTAAATTATATAGGAGTATAATTCTACCCTTGATCATAAAAGTGGAATATGCGATTTTGACATTTTAATCAGCTGATAGAAATTACTACTGTGACAATTTTCACATCATAAACATATTACACAGTCAATTTATTTAAAGAATTTTTATCACGTATTAGCATTTTAAAACGCTATTTCAGTAACAAATATTTATAACTTGAATTCATAGTAAATCTTTATCCCTATCCTACAAATGAAAATTGAAGAAAAATTCTCTTGATTAACCTTGTGGGTATATTCTTTACTTAACATATATATTGTGAATATGTCAGGTCTCAAGTAGAGCCTTTGCGTAAAGTGTTTTATTTATTTAATCTCAAACTAACCCATGATGATAATGGACACATGTACATGTATGTTCATCTAAGTTAAACGTGTAATTTGTTATATATTTTTGACATCAAAATTAAGCAACATATGTGCACAGTCATTGGTTTCAATATACTTAGTGTATCTGCTTTGTGGACAGCGGACAGTGTCTCACGACGCCCCTTCCCTCCACTATTCCGAGTAGAAAGAACCTGTATCCTCTTAAGGGACATCCCTCTAGAAGAGCCCTCTACACACAAAGCGCTGACGCGTCTCAAACCCCCGTTGATTGAGGGCTTACCTACCTATAAAACATATAAAGATTGTGCACCGGCGGACTCTGTGAAGGAAACCGTCATGCTTCAAATGAGAAAAAGGCGGACACAATCAGCACCGTGAAACACTTGGAGCAAGGCACATATAACACAACTTGGTCATCCGCTGTATCTGTCTCCATCTCCAGACGTCCTTACATGTTTTGCTAATAGATCTAGATGGTTGCAGTCGAGAGAGTGAGGTCGGCGACGCGCAACCCTTCATCTTAATCAAACTCATCGCACAAGTCATTGATCATCTTCATCCCCAAAGCCCTGTGGTGACAGTGGCGAAAGTGACAGGTGCGGGTTCACCAGTCGCGGACCTGCATACAGACAGAACAGGTCCTAGGGTGCTCTTCACCGACCAAAGCAGCGTTGGAGCTCGCCAGCCACCTGTGCGATTGAGCAGCCCTCTTAAGAAACGCACTGCTCACCTCCATGGCAAGGAAAGCAGGTAAGAAAAGGTATCAAAAAATTTCCCAGCTCAATCCTTCCCTAGCCAGTTTGTCAGCTGCGGACCATATACATACGGTCGAAATAATAAAGAGAACAAGAAAAAAACAAGGATCATCCCACTGTACCATGGATCGTGGAACGTTCGAACACTTTTCGACAGAGACGCTACAGACAGACCCGCGAGACGCACAGCACTGATCGCATGTGAACTCACGATATTACATTGACATCGCGGCTCTAAGTGAAACCAGGATGGATAGAGAAGGTGAACTGTGTCAAAGAGGCGCTGGCTACACCTTCTTTTGAAGAGGACGAGGACCCAAGAAGAGACGAGAAGCTGGCGTAGCTAGGCTTTGTTATAAAGATGACATGTTCTGGCAAATTGGTCCACGTACCTAAAGGAGTGAAAGACCGCCTGAAGACAATGAGACCCCCTTACTCGAGGAAAGTTCGCCACTATTATCAGTGCATATGTTCCTACCCTGACTAACCCAGAGAAGGCTGAAACAAGTTCTATTAGAACCTCAACAATGTCATCAACGCCGTCCCAAACACCGACAAGCATGTAATTCTTGGTGACTCTAATGCGAGACTTGAACGTGACACCACCACCGGGGAAGGCGTGATTGGGAAGCACTGAGAGAGCACGTGCAACAATAACAGCCTGTTGCTTCTCCATACCTGCGCTGAACATCGCTTTCTCATCACTTACACCGTTTTCTGCCTTCCCATTCGTAACAAGACGTCATGAATGCACCTTCGCTCAAAGCACTGGCATTTAATTGACTACGTCATTATCATGAAGAGAGACAGACAGAAAGTACGTTTGTTTACCAAGGCTATGTGCGGCGCGGAGTGATGGACAGATCACCGTCTCATCGTCTTTAAACTTCAACTCTCAACTTCCGGATCAAACTCAGAATACGTGCTGATGGGACTAAGGCTTCAAAACATCTCAACTTTGGCAAGCTCAAATTGCCTTCCACCTCTCAGTACTTTGCTGACACCCTGGAAGAACGCCTGAAATCCACCGTGCTGGATGACCACAACGTGGCAGCAGCATGGAGCACACTTCGTAATACAATGTACAATACAGTCTTCGAGTGTCTTCGGCCCTCCACAAAAAAACACAAAGATTGATTTGATGAGAACCGTGACGAGATCACACAGTTTGTAGACATCATCGCGCTTACATGTACAAGGCTATAATATAGATAATCCCACCTCAACAGCCAAAAAGACTCTATGAGTAACGTTCGCAGAACAGTACAACAAAAGCTTTGGTATATGCAAGACTCCTGGTTGAATGCCAAAGCTGACGAGATCCAACGCTATGCCGAAACTCAGGACAGGGAGAACTTTTACTGTGGACTTGGGGAAGTCTACGGCCAAATCCATCAGGCTCATCCCCTTTCCTCAGTGATGACGGGTAAACACTCATCACAGAGAACGAAAAGATACTCGACAGGTGGGCGGAACATTTCAATAGCGTTCTGGACCATCTCTCTACCATCAACAACGAAGTCATCATCCGACTACCCAATGTTCCCATCAACCAGTCAATGGACGTCGTTGATACGTTGGAAGAGATTCAGAATGCAAATAGTCTGCTGTCAACTGGCAAAACACCTGGCGGATACTCAATCCCAGCTGAGATTTACAAAGAAGGTGGCATGGCTCTAGTCGAAAATCATTTGCTTGTGCGAGGATTCGCCTGACCATGCAGTCACCTCCGCTCCCACTGTCCAGTTCAACCCCTCCCCCCACGAAGGTGAGACAGTGGTCATCGTCGTCACCGACGGATGAATAATTAATCTAGTTTATGTGCGTAGGTACTTATATTTTTCGTTATACTATGAGGTAAATGTAATTATTGAATAAAAGTTGTAAAAATATGCAATTTTTGTTAGAATCACGGATAGTAACTCAATTAATGCTCTTTTAATTTGTTCATCATATCTCTGAGTAATTCTGGTAGAACTTTCTATCACAGTTGGCAACTGTGTGGCAAATACTTTTCAGGTTGCAAATATATTTAGCTCAAAATACCCAGTTTGAGCAAATAAAGGGCAATAACTGTGTCTCCAGCATTAAAGCTACAACGGATTTGATGTTATCATACATTTTCGCACTAGTTAAGGGTATTCCTTACCAAATATCACTATAAAGTTTATTCACCCAAAATGGTACCGACCACCCCCAGTGGCTGGTGGACTATTTCCTCATGTAAACAAACATCATGGCTTCTAGGTCTATGTATCAATTATTACCCCCCCCCCCCCTTCGCTTCTCATCACTTCTGTTACTACGGTTGTATTATTGCGCGGTAAATTTGAACTCATAAAAAGCAACATAATTTTACATCCAATCTTGTTCAATTATTCTAAAATTAAATTATAAGAAATGACTTTAATTCTTGGCCCAATTATCGATTATAATCTTGTTTAAATCTGTTCAATATCCGCTTCCCTGATAATAAACAGGAAAATAACTATCATGATTTAACAAAAACAAATACAATGTAACTCTAAGAAAGGCATCCTTGGCATAACTATTTTTTTTTTATGGATTTCTTTCAAGAATTGATGCAGAGTTCTACATGTAACATGTATCTGAGACCAGATTTTCGTTATTTTCGTTCGGCATTGGACATTTCTCCACTTTATGCAAAAATAAAGATCTTTAAAATTTTGATATAATAAAACAAAATGCATATTCAATAAAAAAGGAGCTCGAAAATTGTCACATTTTGTATTTGGTCATAAGCAAAATTATATCTAATAAAACCACGCTGATTGCACACCTTGTGATATGCAATAAAACTAAATGATTGTGTCTTGATAAATGAATTAGTATTAACTGTATACAGGTAAATAAACTTGTCCGCATTATTCAGCATCTTTTTTTTGCTTTTTACCGATGAACCCATTATTCAATTTTTTTTTTTTTTTTTTTTTTTTTTTTTTGCGATTGAGTAATTTGAGACCATGATCTGAATAGTACTAAGTGACAATGATTTTTCTATTATAATAAGATTGTATAATATATTTTCCA